>SNQJ01S0121184.1:10022-23485 GCA_010110895.2 Picea sitchensis
TAGTAGAAGTTGAAGGTAAAATTAGCAATAATCGTGTTTTTGTTTTAATTGATCCAGGGGATACTTTGAGTTATGGTGTTCATGATGTAGTGGATTCAAATAAACTTAAGAAAGTAAGACATGCAAAATCTTGGCTACTACAACTAGGAACAGGAACAAAAAGAAAAATAATTGATTTCATTTCCGACTGTGAGTTTAGTTTAGGTGGTCAAAACACAAAGATCAATCTAAATATCCTACTATTAGGGTCTTACGATATAATTACTGGGATGGACTAGCTAGAGAAACATAAATCAGTTTTGGATTGTTATAAAAAATCACTCACTTACAAAGACAAAAACAACATTGTTAGGAAAGTACAAGGCATACGAAAACCAATCTCAGTTAGGAAGATTTCAACAATGAAATTTAAGAAGTGTATGAGAAAAGGTTGTCAGATTTATGCTATCCAAGTGACAAATCTATTGGAATAAGAAAATAAACCTAGGTTAGAATATTTTGTCGTCTTACATGATTTTAAAAATGTGTTTGTTGACAAAATACCTAAACTTCCCCCAAGACGAGAGATATACTTCTCGATCGATTTATTGCCGGGATCAACCACTATATCTAAGGTGCCCTATCGAATGAGTTTATGGAATCAACAGAATTAAAGATTCATCTACAAGAACTATTGGACAAGGAATACATGAGGACAAGTGTCTCACCATGGGGAGAACAAGTCCTTTTTGTTAAAAAGAAATATGGAACTCTAAGATTATGCATTGATTACAGACAGTTAAACAAAATGATTGTTAAGAACAAATACCCTCTACCTAGAATCAATGATTTGTTCAATCAAGTATGTGGGGCAAAGATTTTTTCTAAGTTGGATTTAAGATTTGGTTATCACCAGGTTAGAATAAAGGATGAAGACATAAGTAAAACAACATTTAGGATGAGATATGGACATTATGAGTTTGTTGTTATACCGTTTGGTCTCACTAACGCACTAGCAACATTTATGTGTTTAGTGAATAGCATTTTCAGTCAGTACTTGGATAAGTTTGTTTTGGTATTATTGGCGATATCCTAGTGTATTCAAAAACATAATAAGAACATGAAGAACATCTAAGGATAGTATTGCAAACTTTAAGAAAACACAAACTGTATGCTAAGTTCGACAAATGTCACTTTTATCAAAAGAAAAGACAATATGTAGGACATGTAATATCTGAAGAACGTATTGTAGTCCACCCAGAGAAGATAAGAGCCATCATGGAATGGCCTATCCCTAAGGATGTAGCAGACATTTGGTCATTCATGGAAATCACTGGGTACTACCACAAATTTATAGAGGGATTCTCTAAGATTGCATACCCTATCACATCCCTACAGAAGAAGGGAACCGAGTTTAATTGGTCACATAAATATCTAGACAATTTTAATAAGTTAAAGGAATTATTAACAACTACACCCATTTTAAGGGTAGTAGACCTGAATAAAGACTTCACAGTCTACGTGGATGTGAGTAAAGAAGGTTTGGGAGGTGTCCTAGCTCAAGAAGGGAACATTATTTGTTATGAGTCCCGAAAAATAAAAGAACACGAATGAAACTATGACACTCACGACTTGGAATTAGCATTCGTCATCCATGCATTAAAATTGTGGCGACACTATATAATGGGCAGAAAATTTATGTTACTAACGGACAACAATGGCAGGAAATTCTTGTTTAGTCAACCAGACCTTAACACAAGGCAAGAAAGATGGTTGGCCTTCTTGAGAGAATTCGATTTCGAGGTAAGACACATCAAGGGTAAAGAAAACAAAGTGGCAGATGCTTTAAGTAGAAGAATTCATGGGTTGTTTGAGAAAAACATTAGCAGTGTATAAAGGAACATTGAGAAAAGGATAAAGGTTGCAAGTAATAATGATGAAAAATACATTAAAACAGTGGCATGCTTACAAAATAATGCAAAACATTTAGACAGAACAGATCTGAGTTTAGACAAAATGGTCTACTACAATTCAAAAAAAGATTTTACATACCGGATTCTGTTGAATTAAAGTTAACAGTTTTGGACGAAGTACAAAAGAAACCATATTCTAGTCATCTGGGATACTAGAAAATGGTAACAACACTAAGGAAGTTATTTTATTGGCGTAATATGAAAGGAGAGACAACAAAATACTTGTCTAAGTGCCAAGATTGTCAACAGGTGAAGGCTGAACACCAACACCCAACTGACCTGTTGCAACCTCTACCTGCAACAGAATGGAAATGGGAGACTATATCACTGGATTTTATCATAGGTTTTCCTAGAACTCAAAAACATAATGATTTAATTATGGTAGTAATTGATAATCTTATCAATTCTGCACATTTTATTCCTGTAAAATCTACTTATAAATCTATTATCATCGTTGAAATATTCATGAAGGAAATTTTTATACTACATGGTATTCCTAAAATGGTGATTTCGGATAGAGACGTAAAGTTTACATCTACGTTTTGGAAAGAATTGTTTGCAGGGTTGAATACTAACTTGAATTTCAACACAAGCTACCATCCACAAACGAATGGGCAAACTGAACAAATGAACCAAATCGTGGAATATATTCTACGGATGTATGTAATGATGAAGCCAAGTAAGTGGGAAGACTACCTACACTTGGTGGAATTTACATACAATAATTGTTACTAGACCTCGACTGAGATGATCCCCTTCAAAGTACTATATGAAAAAAAGTGTACAACTCCGATTAGCTAGGATAACCCACTTGACAGACTCATGGTGGGACCATAAATGCTCCATGAAATGGAGAATATGGTAAGAAAAGTACAACAGAATTTAAAATAGGCACAGGACAGACACAAACATTACGTAGACCTGAAAATAAGACACCAGGAGTTTCAAGTTGGAGACCACATGTATTTAAAAGTCAAAGAACGAAGAATTTCATTAAATCTAAGAAACTTTTGCAAGTTGGCGCCCAAGTTTTGTGTCCCTTTTGAGATATTAGCTCGAATTGGACCCGTGGCATATCAACTGGCACTTCCCGCAAATCTGAAAATTCATAATGTATTTCATGTTTCTTTGTTAAAAAATTATGTTCACGATCCTACTCACATGATTGATTGGAACATGGTGCAGGTGGAACCATAAGGCGAGTTCCAAGTGGAACCTCTACTCATTCTGGACAAGAAAGAAACAATACTATGGAATGAAGTCGTCGCCCAGGTAAAAGTGCAATGGAAGCACTTTAGTCCTGAGGAGGCCACTTGGGAATTGGAGGAAGATTTGTAGAAATCGTATCCAACCCTGTTCTAAGAAATGAACGAACACTGAGGAACGTGTTGTATTGAAGGGGTAAAGGATGTAATATCCCCAAAAATAAATTATTATTGAAGTCAAAATACACTTAGCAATTTATTTCCATTTTGGCAAATTCGAATTTGGAAATTTATTGCCATTTATGGAAATTTCAAATTTCAAATTTGGTTAATTGTAATTAATTATTGTGACTGTTGGGAAAATATTTGATTTTCCCAACCAACTCTTTGACTATGACACTTGTAAGAAACAAATATTTTTTATATTTATTGCTGAGAGACAAATGGAAAAACCAGGTTGAAATCAGTGGACCATGACTCGATGAGTGGGGAACATGTTGGAACTACCTCAGGGCTGAATTTTGCAAGTGGAAAATCAGGAATTTGGCCATTAGCAGCCCCTACAAATCAAGGATTTGTAAAGATGCAAAAATTCTCGAGTGGGAAAAGACCTAGGCACAAGATGCTTTTGCATATATAACATATGGGAGGAGGCAAGACACTGCCTGGTATGCTGGGAAAAAGAATATCGCTTTCTATTACGAGCACTGTTTTCTGAGTGTGAGGCAAGGAGAATTATCTTATCTCAAGAGGAGACTAAAGCTAAAGAGGATTTTGGAGTTTGTCCTCATGGATTCATGGTCAGGCTAGGGGGTGAAGAGAGAAAGTAGATTGGTTGTTTGGTTCTATGGTTGGGTGGAACTTGGTTGTTCAATTTTTTGTCTCAGTGCCTGGTTAAGATATGTACTTCTACTTTCCTTATTGATTAAAAGGATAAGTAGAATGAAATGAATTGTAGAATGAGCCTTTGCAGTTTGATTTTTATTTAATGATTAAAGTTAACAAAGCTACCATGTGTTAGTTGTTGTAGGTACATGGGATATATCTGTAAGTTAAATAAAATAAAAAAATTATTACTGTGTTAGCTATAACCCCTTCCAGGCATATGAATATATACATATAGGTACTCAGTTTTTAATGATCTTTGAACTTTGAAAAATGCTAAATATAATTCTTGAAGTATTTATATATAGGATAAATATAGGATATAGGATATATAGGATATATATATATTGTTGTAGATTCAAATATACATAGCTATATAAATATCTAAGGAGCATTAGATTTTACAAATACCAAAGTGAAATTCAGAATGAATATAAGAATGAGAAATACATATATCTATATGTTGATGCTCGTACAAAACTTTAGTGCCAAATAAACACCTTAACACTAATACGCAGGAAGATTTTTAGACACTTGGGCCCCATGAATTTTTCAAGTAACCATCCTTTGATAAGGCTGTGCCAAAGCATAAAGAATTGTTACAGTTCATATTTACCATAGCAAAACTGTAAGAGGAGATTTCAATTTTTATACAGTACTTCTTGCAGAGGCTACTCAAGACATCACAATACTTTGTTTGAGTTATAGACATTCTGTGTGTTTTATTATAATAATAAATAAACAATCTGTATACACAGAGCCGTGAGACCCAAGTCTTTACAAACAAAGTACCATGGTTAGAAACCCAGTGCCACTTGAAACCATGCCCGAACATTCAAACTAATACTAAAATTCAGATCCTGAATACCTTTTCCACATAGGGCACTATCCTGGATCCGAAGACTATGAATGTTTAAAGTCCTGCAAGGAAATCAAGAAGTTATAATTAGTGTTAAGTTAGAAGTCAACAAAATTTAAATACTGAATATAGAACAATTAGTAGGATAAATTTTACGAAATGGAAATATTGCAGATTTAACATATGGACTTCACTTAGCTTGCGATTTGCAGAACAGATGTTTGTTCTTCCATTTGCGTCGATGAGGAAATTGTCCATAGTCCCGAAGGGGGGAGTGGAACAAGGATTTCCTGATGGGTACCCTCGCAACAAATAGGGGTCCCATCATTATATTTTGGTAATCAAATATTTAACCAAATATTTCAGAAGGAAATAAACAAGAAACATTCTTGAACAAGAATTATAAAGAGCGTACAGTATAAAACGTACTCCACAATAATTTCACAAAATCGGATCACAAATAATATTACGAGATTCTGCCCTCATAAATATAAGAAAAATTACAGGTCGATGAAAAAGAATAAACAGAGTTTTGGATACCTAAATCTCTATTCCTTTCTTCATACGAACGAGGTGAAATTTGATAGATTAACTACCGGATTCCAGAATAGAGAGTATGGATAATCTTTTCAAAGTTATTAAGTTCTGAAATAATATTACAAAGTGGAAATCTTAACTTTGTATCTATGCATGTATAGGAACAGATAGGGAAAATAGAGTAATTGTTGATTAAAACAAAACCTTATACAATAGTAAATAAATCCTCACCGCAACTACTTGGATTGATTTGCGAATTCACAACTTTAAACCTGAGAATGCAATATTTCCATAGTGAGTCGGATATAAGAGGTTAATATCACGAAGACTTAATGCTAATACAAATAGAATAAATAAGGGAAAAGTGCAACCCATATCTACAAACAATTCAATAGGAGAATAACCAATTAAAAGGGTGAATTTAAGAAATGAGGATCGAGTCCTGGCCTTGACAGAGAACCCTCGCGAAAGGAAATATGGGTTATTGTAGTGTCCCCAGGATTGAGCCCTTTGTAAGTCTGAGGTATGAAATGAATTGTAAATATGTTTTATAGGCTGGTGAGCCAAGTTTATATAAGTTGGTAGGCTTATGTGATTATTAGGCCAGAGAGCGTAAGGGTTGAAGACCAAGAGCCTGCTTTTGTATATGTAATCATGCAGAGCATTAATAAAATATAAACACCCCCGTGTGTAGGCCGACAATATGAATGAGTGATGGGGGACTAAGCATCCATAGAGAGGGTAAGGAATTAGGGGCTGGAAGGTGGGAAAAGGGGATAAGTGTTGAGCCTAGGGGGATAATCCTAGGGGCTTAAGTCCTTAGGAATAATATTTTAATATTATTCCGAAAGACATGTGAATATTACGTTTTTACCCTAAGTTCTTTTGGAATGACATGTGACTTCCAAAGGGTGGAAGAAATGCATGCTGATGGAAGCATGCAGTTCCAAGGGTGACAAGTGTCAACCCTAGTGCATGCAAATAAAATGACAAAGATGAGCCATGAGAGGAGTTCCTCCTCCACTCTACCTGACCATATGAACGTGAACGGTCTGACCTCTGCAAGAATACCCTGGTGCATCTTCTGAACCGTACACTTTGTCTAACCCAGGAAGAGACCTCGTGTAATTCTTAAACTATGGGGGGGAAAGTCTGTGTTGAGTTTGGGGATAGTTTGTGTTGATTCTGGAAGGCTGATACAACCTCTATCTAAAGAGATCGAGCCTGTGTGTGGAATATTTGTTCCCAAGCCATAACCGTGAGACCATCCTGTCATTGCTGAGCCTGTTGGAAAGCCCGTGTCTGTTTTCACCGTTGGCTATTGTGGCTACGAAGTGATGGAATGTGTGTGGCTTGTTGGCCAGTTTGAAAAACACTCTCTCCAAGTGAGAGAGGTGATTGAATTAGAAGAACAGGTTTCTTGGCCTGTGAGCGACTCTCTCCAGGTGAGAGAATGCACAGAGGAAGGAGAGAACTCCTGGAAGGAACCCTGTAGCTTCCACAAAGCTCAAAGACTTCTGGTCCAGTCTGTTGTTGTAACCCAAGGCAAGGGAGGTTAGCAGTCGAAGGACTGTCTAAGTGACAGAGAAGGTGTATACTTTTGGGGTGGAACAGGCATGTGGGGAAGGAGAGTTTGTGGGAAGTGAGCATGAGTGGTTCCTGGGAGAGAATTCCTTCCTTGTGACTCTGTGTTTTCCTTGTAACCTCAGCCTAGCCTAGGATTCCCTGCCTTGGGGGTGGAGCTTAGTCCCATCTCGAGGGTGAGCCACTGTTGAGCTGATGTGCAATGTGGTCTAAGGCTAGGAGGTTCATGGAAGGCTTGCATTTGGTTGGTGGAACTACCACTGTTTCAAAGATAAGTACCAAATGATGCTTTAATTATATTTTTGTATCTCTGTGTATTATAATTATCATGTATTCTACTCTGCATTTGGATTAACATTAATTCCATGGATTATTTATGTTAGTAATAATTCTTATGCTTACTCTAAGCTTAAATGTTTTTCTTTGATTAAACGCATGTTGTTTTTATAAGGCCTGTATGAGTTGTTTTCCGCAAGGCAGCACCTTCCTGGCCCTGGAAGGGGGTGAAGAGCGCTATAGTTTGGTAACAGAAAGAGTGTTACAATTCTGTATCAGAGTGATACAGCTCAAAGTGAAAGAGTGTTACAATTTGGTATTAGAGCAATACAGCTCAAAGTGAAAGAGTGTTACAATTTGGTATCAGAACGATACAACTCAAAGTGAAAGAGTGTTACAATTTCGTATCAGAGCCAAGGTTTCGACACTGAGCCTAGATGGGCTAGTTGAGTGGTCTTTGGACCGAGGGTGCGAGGAGAAATTGTGTCTGGAGGATCGATTTCGGACCCTGGAATGCTCCAGATGTGTCAAGGAGTTACTTGATGTTCTTACAAGCTTAGGAGGTATAGCGGTGTTGTGAAACCACAGGTAGTGTGGTATATGGCCACAGGGAGAGAGGAATCCACACCAGAAGTGTTGGAGCCTCAGGATCTGTTTGGAAGGGAAGGAGAACCCTTGTGACCGTTAGATCTGGAGAATGTGCACAGGGTTTAAATACCCTTTGGAGTTACATAGGAACGTGGAATCGTGATACGCAAAATCCCAAAATTTGTTAAGACCATCCATCGAGGAAACCACGTGGCTATCAGACGATGTTTCGGCACACGAGAAACCAAAAAGGAAGACCCTTGTGTTCGCAAGTCGCAAGTTAGTGAAACATGGATTCTTGAAATGATCTACACCGTAGATCGTAGGAGAGGTTTGACCGCCAGATCAAAGTGGAAGACTAAACTGTAATTCAGGATTTTGGCAAATGCAAGTTCGAGATGTGGGATGCGTGAACTCCCGATGCCCGAAACCCTAAAATGCCGAAAAAGATCTATGCCGTAGATATGAGGAAGGAGTCTAACTGTTGGTTTTTGCTTGCAATGGATGTGGGCGCATGAATGTGTACCATGTGTCAGTGAGTCGAGAAGACAGGCGAGAGTGGTAGGACCCGATAACGTCACCGATGGTGACGTGGACCCTCTGAAATGTGCCACATGCTACTATGGTTGAGGGCGACAACTGTGTCGTGGGCCTGAAGAATAAAGTAAATCAGAATTTCAGAAGTCAAGGGTTGGAAAGGGAAGTGAGTTTGGAAGTCTCAAGAACTGAAACCTTGAAACCTGAAGTCCCGAAACCATCAGAGACTAAAGAATCGTAATAGGTTTTAAGGGCGATAGCTGTGTTGTGGGCCTGGAGAGCAAGGAAACTGAAATTTTGGATTTCGGGGATTGTAGCGACAAGAAGTTAGGAGTCACTGCATAGTGAACTCCTGGGTACCGAAAACCTGAAGTCCCGAAGTCCCAAAATTTGCAGAGCCGAACAGAGCTCAGAAAACTTTGTGAAGTCAAAACATTTTTCTTGTTCATGTTGGCTTATGAATGTTGTATGTTTTCTTGAAGGTTTAAGGGCTTGAAAAACTTTGAATTGATTGCACATTGTGTGTGCAGAGTTCAACGAGTGTCAGGAAAACCAATAATAGCCACCGAGTAAGGAAATGGAAGAGGTGTGGAGTGCCTCCATTTCAGAGGATGAAAGAGAAGGAAAGGATGTCAACTTGGGAGTCGAAGGAACAAATTCTAATGGGCACAGAAAAGAGATAGATAAAGAAGAACGTATGATGAAACTCATTTAAAAATTGCATAAAGAAGTCCAGGTACATCAGGCTGATAGCCGAAAGCTCATGAAAATCAGGGATTGGTAGGGTGAATTCAACTTTAAAATGTTGAAGAGCCTGGAAAGAATAGAAAAGAAATTGGAGAAAGAGAGTGACACAAGCAGATCAAGAAGTGTCATAACCCCTGAGAGGAGAAGAAGATCAGGGATTGGTAGCAGACATTACCGTCTCTCCCCGAAGAATTCTGGCAAGGAAACACACAGTAGTTCAAGCTCGTCCCCTACCAGAAAACACCGAAAATATGAAAAGGATGAATTGAAAGGGGAGATGAACAAGATCAAGCCTCCAACATTTGATGGAGAACATAAGAAGAAGGAAGATGCTGAGACATGGTTTCTTGGCATGAAGAAATATTTCCAACTGCAGAACTACTCCGCTCATGCAAAAGGAAGAATTGCGATGTACCAGCTAAAAGGAAAAGCATCCATGTGGTATTTCACTTGGAAGGAGTTTAAGAGGTATTTCGAGAAGAAATACCTTACCAAAAGATATTATGATAGAAAGATGAAGGAGTTCTTCGAACTCAAGCTAGGAAGCATGACCATTGATGAGTATGAACGAAGTTTCTTGGAACTGCTGAAGTATGTTCCATTCATCAAAGATGAGACTGTCAAGATTCAGAGGTATCTGAGTGGACCGCCACCTTCCATCAGTGATAAGATTCAATATGATGATCCTAAGACTATGGAAGAAATGATAAGAAGGGAGAAATGCTTGTATGAACAACAAAGAGAAAAACCTACCTTTCAGAAGGCTTGGGATGACCAGAAGAGGTTTAAGAAGGAACACAGGCAAAAGGGAAACAATCCTCCCTTTTTCAGAAACAGTCCTCACAGACAACCATCCTTTAGAGAGCCCAGGAAGGCTGAAGTGTTTGAACAAATGCCTAGACCATCACCTATGGAGTGTTGGGGCTGTAAAGGGAACGATAGGTACAAATACTGCCCCCATAGAAAGGATAAAGTGAGAACCGTCCACAATGTTCAGCAAGATGAAACAGTGCAGGATATGGGTAGCAGAATGCCAAGGATCTATGCAGCCCTGGACAACAAGAAAGCATAATTTCAATCGCACATGATTGAAGTGGAAGGTATGATTAACAACCTACCACTAATTATTTTAATTGGTTCAGGGGCTAGCCATAGTTATGTAGATCCTAGGGTGGTGGAAAGTTTTTGTTTATCAAGAAAAAAACATGATAAGTCTTGGTTAGTGCTGTTGGCCACAGGGACCAAGAGGAAGGTCACTAAATTGGTTAAGTCCTGTTCAGTGGAAATGAAAGGATTGAGCACTAAGGCTGAAATGAATATTCTACCTTTAGGCTCTTATGTCTGCTTAATTGGAATGGACTGGTTGGACCAGCACCATGCCCTCATGGACTATCATAACAAGAGGTTTACATGCCTGGACAAAGAGGGAAATCAGAAAACAGTCCAAGGAATTCCCAGAGCCGTGGCTGTTAGAGAAATATCATCCATGCAGCTAAAGAAGTGTTACAGGAAAGGCTGCCAATTATTTGCAGCCCGTGTGGGAGAAGCATCTAGAGATGCAGTCTCGAAGCTGGAAGACCATGAGGTAATGAAATCATTGAAGGACGTATTTTAGGAGGTACCTGGCCTACCTCCAAAGAGGGACATCGATTTTTCTATAAATTTGATACCAGGAGCGGCTCCAGTTTTGAAGGCTCCTTATAAAATGAGTAAACCAGAGCTGAAAGAGTTGCAATTGCAGCTTGAAGAGATTTTGAAGAAGGGTTACATTCACCCAAGCGTGTCACCTTGGGGTGCTCCAATCCTATTCGTGAAGAATAAAGATGGGACGTTGAGGTTGTGCATTGATTTTCGACAGTTGAATAAGGTAACTTTCAGGAACCAGTATCCTCTGCCAAGGATCGATGATCTTTTTGATCAGTTGAAGGGTGCGAAAATATTTTCAAAAATAGATCTCAGATCTAGATATCACCAGATGAGAATAAATGAGGAGGACATCAGAAAGGTTTCCTTTAGAACAAGGTATGGTCATTATGAATTCACAGTGGTGCCATTTGGACTGACAAACGCACCTGTTGTTTTCATGTGCTTAATGAATGGTGTACTCAGGGACTATTTAGACAAGTTTTTCATAGTATTCCTGGATGACATCTTGGTGTATTCCAAGTTAGAGGAAGAGCATGAAAAACACTTGAGGATGGTTCTGCAAGTGTTGAGAGAACACCAATTGTATGCCAAGTTGAAGAAATGCTCATTTATCAAAGGCAGATCCATTACTTGGGACATATTATATCAGAAGAAGGAATCATTGTGGATCCTGAAAAGGTTGAGGCCATCCGAGAATGGTCAGCGCCAAGGAATGTGGTGGAAGTTATATCTTTTATGGGTCTGGTAGGTTATTACATAAGGTTTATAGTAGGATTCTCAAAGTTAGCTCACCCTATTACTTCCTTGAAAAGGAAGGAGAAGAAGTTTCAGTGGACTGAAGAGTGTGAGAGTAGTTTCTAGCGATTGAAGAAGCTGTTAACCAATGCTCCAATCCTGAAGATTGCAGATCCAAATATGGATTTCGTGGTGTGCACAAATGCGTGTAAGGAGGGACTAGGAGGATTTCTCAGCCAAGAGGGATTTGTAATCTGTTATGAGTCTCAAAATCTAAAAGAGCATGAAAGGAATTATGCCACTCATGATTTAGAGCTAGTATCAATTGTCCACACATTGAGGAAATGGAGACATTACCTCATGGGAAGGAGATTCAAATTGAGAACAGAACACAACGGTCTGAAGTATTTATTTGATCATCCCACTTTAAATGCTAGGAAAACCAGATGGTTGAAGTTTCTGTGTGAATATGACTTTGATATCAAGCATATCAAAGGGAAAGAAAATAAGGTGGCTGATGCACTCAGTAGAAAAGTGCATGAATTACATGCTACAACCATTAGCATGTACATGACTGATATTAAGGACAGAATTTTGGAAGTTGCAAATGTTGATTTGTAGTAGAGAGGTCTGGTAGCAAAGCTACAACAGCATGAGAGACCACAGACCCAGGGAAGTTACACCTTGGGAACCGATGGCTTACTTATGTATAAAAACAGAGTGTATGTACCCAATGTCCGAGAATTGAAGCTGGAAATTCTAAAAGAAATGCATAACGTGGCTTATGCTGGACATCCTGGATATCAGAAGACTGTGGCAGCAGTCAAAAGCCATTACTTTTGGTCGGGTATGAAGAAAGAAATCATTGAATACATCACCATATGTATGGAGTGACAAAAAGTTAAGACTGAGCATAGGCACCCAACAGGGTTGCTACAGCCTTTACCCATTCCTGAGTGGAAATGGGAAGTGGTGAAAATGGATTTTATGATAGGATTTCCCAGAACAAGCAAGCAACATGATTCAATCATCGTGGTGGTGGACAAGATTACAAAAGATGCCCATTTTATTCCACTGAAAACCACTTAGAAGGTAGTAGATGTTGTTGATATATTCTTAAAAGAAGTGGCATGCTTACACAGAATTCCTAAAACAATTGTGTCTGATAGGGACCCGAAATTCACCTCGAATTTATGGAAAGGACTATTTAAGGGATTCAGAATGAATCTGAACTTTAGTACAGCGTATCATCCTGAGTCTGATGGCTAGATAGAAAGGGTAAATAGAGTAATATAAGACATATTGAGAATGTATGTGATGGATAAACCATCAAGGTGGGAAGAGTACCTTCATTTGGTAGAATTCGCCTACAATAATGGGTATCATGCATCATTGAAGATAAGCCCATTTGAAGCACTTTATGGAAGAAAGTGCAACACTCTAGTGAGCTAGGATAATCCAACTGACATAGCAGTAGTTGGGCCTGAGCTGCTCAAAGAGATGGAAGACCAAATGATAAGAATTAAACGGAATCTAAAAGCTACCTAGGACAGGCAAAAAAGTTACATTGATAGTAACAGAACCCACAGAGAATTCAAAGTGGGTGACCACGTTTACCTGAAAGTGAAAACTAACAGGAGTTCCCTGAAGTTGTGAAGTTGCGCCAAGTTGGCAGCAAGATTTTGTGGGCCATTTGAAATCCTGGAAAGGATTGGGCCAGTTGCATACATGCTTGCATTACTTGCATCTATGGTTGTACATAATGTGTTTCATGTTTCATTTCTTAAGAGATATATACCTGATGCTAATAATGTTATCGATTGGAATGTGATTCAGGTGGAACCAGAAGGTGTCTTGCAAGTGCATCCTGTGCGCATATTGGACAGGAAAAACAAACAGCTCCGGAATCGA
>SNQJ01S0121184.1:23535-34365 GCA_010110895.2 Picea sitchensis
AAACAAACAGCTCCGGAATCGAGCTATAGAGCTTGTAAAGGTCCAGTGGACCTAGTACGGTCTTGAGGACATGACATGGGAGCATGCAGATGCTATGCGGGCAAAGTACCCACATCTTTTTGAAAATTTTGGAAAGCTTGCAGAGACAGTGTAAGGTTGCACTGAGGATAGTGCAGAAATAAGGGAGGGGGATTGTAGTGTCCCCAAGATCAAGCCCTTTGTAAGTCTGAGGTATGAAATGAATTGTAAATATGTTTCATAGGCTGGTGAGCCAAGTTTATATAAGTTGGTAGGCTTATGTGATTGTTAGGCCAGAGAGCCTAAGGGTTGAAGACCAAGAGCCTACTTTTGTATATGTAATCATGCAGAGCATTAATAAAATATAAACACCGTCGCGTTCAGGGCGACACAATGAATGAGTGATGGGGGACTAATCATCCATAGAGAGGGCAAGGAATTAGGGGCTGGAAGGTGGGAAAAGGGGCTAAGTGTTGAGCCTAGGGGGATAATCTTAGGGGCTTATGTCCTTAGGAATAATATTTTAATATTATTCCGAAAGACATGTGAATATTACGTTTTTACCCTAAGATATTTTGGAATGACATGGGACTTCCAAAGGGTGGAAGGAACAGATGCTGATGGAAGCATGCAGTTCCAAGGGTGATAAGTGTCAACCCAGGTGCATGCGAATAAAATGACCAAGATGAGACATGAGAGGAGTTCCTCCTCCACTCTACCTGACCATCTAAACGTGAATGGTCTGACCTCTACAAGAATACCCTAGTGCATCTTTTGAACCGTACGCTTCGTCCGACCCAAGAAGAGACCTCGTGCAATTCTGAAACTTTGGGGGGAAAAGTATGTCTTGAGTTCGGGGATAGTCTTTGTTGATTCTAGAAGGCCGAGACACCCTCTGTCTGAAGAGATCAAGCCTGTGTGTGGAATCTCTGTTCCCAAGCCATAACCGTGAGACAATCCTGTCCTTGCTGAGCCTATTGGAAATTCCGTGTATGTTTTCCCTGTTGGTTGTTGTGGCCACACAGTGCTGGATTGTGTGTGGCTTGTTGGCCAGTATGAACAACACTCTCTCCAGGTGAGAGAGGTGATTGAATTGAAAGAACATGTTTCTTGGCCTGTGAGAGACTCTCTCCAGGTGAGAGAATGCATAGAAGAAGGAGAGAACTCTTGGAAGGAACCCTGTAGCTACCACAGAGCTCGGAGACTTCCGGTCCAATCTGTTGTTGTAAGCCAAGGCAAGGGAGGTTAGCAACCGAAGGACTGTCTAGGTGACAGAGAAGGTGTATACTCCTGGGGTGGAACAGGCATGTGGGGAAGGAGAGTCTATGGGCAGTGAGCATGAGTGGTTCCTGGGAGAGAATTCCTTCCTTGTGACTGTGTGTTTTCCTTGTAACCTCAGCCTAGCCTAGGATTTCCTGCCTTAGGGGTGGAGCTTAGTCCAAGCTCGGGGGTGAACCATTGCTGAGCTGATGAGCAGTGTGGTCTAAGGCTGGGAGGTTCGTGGAAGGCCTGCAATTGGTTGGTGGAACTATCATTGTTTCAAAGATAAGTACCAGATAATGCTTTAATTACATTTTTGTATCTCTGTGTATTATAATTATCATGTATTCTACTGTGCATTTGGATTAATGTTAATTCCATGGATTATTTATGTTAGTAATAATTCTTATGCTTACTTTGAGCTTAAATGTGTTTCTTTGATTAAACGCGTGTTGTTTTTATAAGGCCTGTATGAGTTTTTTTCCACAAGGTAGCACCTGCCTGGCCCTGGAAGGGGGTGAAGAGCGCTATAGTTTGGTAATAGAAAGAGTGTTACAATTCTGTATCAGAGCGATACAGCTCAAAGTGAAAGAGTGTTACAATTTGGTATCAGAGTGATACAGCTCAAAGTGAAAGATTGTTACAATTTGGTATTAGAGGGATACAGCTCAAAGTGAAAGAGTGTTACAGTTATGATAGAGAACTGTAGCATACTGTTATTCTACGGGAATGCTCAGTGTTGAATTTTTAGGGTCACTATAATAGTGTTTAACCAATGGATTTGTAGCGATAGGTGTGTTGCAAGTAACTCTAAGTAAATACCAGACTACACATCAAAGAAATGACTGAGGGTATTTTCTTGTTGACAAAACCTAACACATTTCAGGACTATCTCTAAAGCAATAACTTAAAACCACATGTGTAGAAGACATTACAAGATAATGAATTTTGGAGAAGTGAATGACTACCTCACAGAAGAGATAAAGCCACAAGACAACACCATTGTAGAACTCATATATCTAACTAGAGCTCGGATGAAAATATTCTAGAGAGTTAAGATTAACCAGAAGGGAGGTTCTCAACCAGCAATAGTAAAAGAAAAATAAGTCACAAAGGCAACTTAAGATGTGACTAACTCCCTTATATGCTACACTAGTCCAAGCAATAGGGTTTTTATGATCTTACCCAGTAAAGGAGGAAATAAGATAGACGCATAAAGTTTTCTTTCCATACGTAGAGTAGAAGCCCCCTCGTTGCCAGTGGTTACACACAGAGCAATGTACAGAGGTCATTGTTGGACATTTTGGGGAAAACTGCATAAGAGCCAAAGGAAATGGAACCTTAGTCACCCAGGTGACTCCCGTATCATGAAGTAATGGAAAATGTAGGCCTTGGGTACACAGGCCATGTGAATAAGCACACATGGCATATCCACATTGGTCACATAAATCTATAACCTGTACAATGAAACAAATGCATAACTATCAACTAGAGGAGTCTTAATGGCATTTACAAACATTCTTTAACTACACATTAAACCAAGCCCACTTGAACTGTTAGCGCTAACCCCTATCAGGAAATAATATGGGTGCATGTTGGAGAGTAAGTGTTAGGGTTGTGACTTGTTGTGCCAGGTGGATCCTAAACCCCAACTATTTCATCCTTTTTGTGTGGCCATGTCACTTGTCAACTGGTGCGGGTGTTAGTTCTGCTAATGACTGTGTTGAAGACCGCAACAATGAAAAATAATAACCCACTACTATTACAGTTGGGATGCACATTTCAGTTAGGGTGTAGTCATGGCAAGGAGGCTCGTATGCGACCAAGGAGAAACCCCCTTCGGATAATACACCCAACTTTGTTTTCATATAAAATCAATTAACGTTTGTGTTGCCTTGGATAATTATATATATATAGGAATACTTATGATAATGGGTTTGCTTCTAATAATAATTCTTTAGTAAGCTCTTGATATATAGAATTATAAGGGTTTTCATTAAAGAAAAGGGATGGATTGTTGGGAATGGTCACAATGAAGTCTGAAGTATCCCTTCAGTATGATGTGAGGAGGAGAGAACCATGTCTACTCGAATAAGGGACTCTAGAGAAATACTTTGGTTCGTACCCTAATTCAAATAAGAACTTGTAGACTAGAGTTACTTTAGACCTCATGGTCATGAATGTCTCATAATATGATGGGAAGGCCGCACTTCAACTTGTTTGACATACACTAAGACATGTTTTGAGTAATAAGAATAAGAACAAGTTACGTGGAAGGGTAATCACCTTATTTCAACCACTGATAATAAAAATAAGTACACGTCGTATTCCGACAGAAATGTTTTAATTGCAAAATAGATCAATTATAATAGAATAAAGGAGGTTTAATGCATCTAACAAATTTTTTTATTATTTGGAAATTTTTGGGTACATTACATATGGTATCAGAGAAAAGGTTACAACACTTGGACCTTAAATAGGGCCAAAAATGTTTTCTTAGCACATGCTTTCTGTTTAATGGAAAAACTAACAAAACATTTACTGTTACAAACAAAAAAACATTATTTCTGTTGTGATAATGGAAACATGGAATGAAGAGGAGGTCAGGCTTGTGGAGAATCCTGAGCAAGGACCTACTAGAGAACCTGTACAGAGCAGTGAAGGAAGTTCTGTCACCTAGGTTCTAGAAACCATGAAAACCTCATTGTGGAACTGCAAGTTTTCAAGGCAGACAATGAGAAAGTGAAAAAGGCACAACAAGAATAGCAAGAAATAAATGAAGTACTGCTGCATAGCATAGTAATAAATAAGAGACCAAAAGACAAAAATGAGGAAGAAGAGGTCAGCCAAAGGGCCTCCAAAAATTCTGGTCCTAAAGGAGGAAAAGGGGACAACTCTTCCAAAGGCACACCATCAGCAGAAGATAAAACAACCACACGAAGAAAGAGGAAACAGGTGGAACACCTGGAAGGAGAGTTTAAGAAAATCAAACCATCGACTTTTTATGGAGGATATAGGATCGGGGAGGAGGATGAAGCATGGTTACTAGACATAAAAAGGTATTTCCAGATCTACAATTATTACAGCAACATGAAGGTCAGAATGACCATCTATAACTTGAAAGGAAAAGAAAGTATATGGTGGCAGGACTTGAAGTTATCCAAGGGCCTAAAGGAGAAACAAATGGACTTGTCAGATTTCAAGAAATACTTTAAGAAGCATTATTTATCTTAAAGTTACTATGAAAGAAATACCAAAGAGTTTTATGAGCTATGACTCGGTCAAATGACTATGGATGACCTATTAAACAAATTCTTGGAATTATTAAGGTTCATGCCTTATATCCGGGAAGAAAAAGTAAAAATCATGTGGTTCCTAGTATTCTTACCACAATCCTATAAGGAAAGAATCGATTTCGACAATCTCAATACCTTAAGAGAATTTTTTAGAAAACTCTGAATGTGTTACGATCAATACAAATAATGGTATGAGCTTCCCAAGGCTTGTAAAGACAAGAAACAGGACAAAATGAACCGATGGAAGAAGGGCTATCAACTAGCCCCTTTATGGAATGAAACAAAGAATTTCCCAAGGAAATATTTCCACTCCAATAACCAGAACATGCAAGGAGGAGGTAGACCATTCAATCTGGGAACCAAGAAGTTTGGGGACAGCCCCAAAGAACTGTTAAAATGTTGGGAATGTGGAGAACCTCACTTAAGGAATAACTATCCACGTTTAACTTCTACAACAAGGACTATGGTTCACAACATACAGGAAGCCTCTATAGTGGGAGATGTGGACGTAAGCTTACATAGGATCAACACCATCGTGGATGGCCGACAAGCTGATCACCAGTCCATCGTAGTGGAAGTTGAAGGTAAAATTAACAATAATTGTGTTTCTATTTTAATTGATCCAGGGGCTAGTTTGAGTTATGTTTCTCCTGGTGTAGTGGATTCAAAAAAAACTTAAGAAAGTAAGACATGCAAAATCTTGGCTAGTACAACTAGCAACTAGAACAAAAATAAAAGTAGCCGATTTCATTTTCGACTGTGAGTTCAGTTTAGGTGGTCAAAACACAAAGATAAATCTGAATATCCTACCGTTAGGGTCTTATGATATAATTATTGGGATGGAATGGATAGAGAAACATAAATCAATTTTGGATTGTTATGAAAAATCACTCACTTACAAAGACGAAAACAACACTGTTAGGACAGTACAAGGCATACAAAAACCAGTCTTAGTTAGGCAGGTTTCAACAATGCAATTTAAGAAGTGTATGAGAAAAGGTTGTCAGATTTATGCTATCCAAGTCACAAATCTATTGGAAAAAGAAAATAAACCTAGCCTAGAATATTTTGTCATCTTACATGATTTTAGTGATGTGTTTATTGATGAAATATGTGAACTTCCCCCAAGACGACATATAGACTTCTCGATCGATATGTTGTCGGTATCAACCCCTATATCTAAGGATCCCTACCGAATGAGTTTACCCAAATTAAAAGAATTAAATATTCAACTACAAGAACTATTGGATAAGGAATACATCAGGCCAAGTGTCTCGCCATGGGGAGCACCAGTCCCTTTTGTTAAAAATAAAGACAAAAATCTAAGATTATGCATTGACTAAAAACAGTTAAACAATATGACTGTTAAGAACAAATACCCCTCTACCTAGAATCAATGATATGTTTGATCAAGTAGGTGGGGCAAAGATTTTTTCTAAGTTGGATTTAAGATCTGGTTACCACCAGGTTAGAATAAAGGATGAAGACATAAGTAAAAAAACATTCAGGACGAGATATGGACATTATGAGTTTGTTGTTATACCATTTGGTCTCACTAACGCACCAAAAACATTTATGTTTTTAGTGAATAGCATTTTCAATCAGTACTTGGATAAGTTTGTTTTGGTATTTATTGACGATATCCTAGTGTATTCAAAAACAAAATAAGAATACGAAGAACATCTACAGATAGTATTGCAAACTTTAAGAAAACACAAACTATATGTTAAATTCAACAAATGTGACTTTTATCAAAAGAAAATACAGTATATAGGAAATGTAATATTTGAAGAAGGTATTGTAGTCGACTAAGAGAAGATAAGAGCCATCATGGAATGGACTATCATTAAGGACGCAATAGACATCTAGTCATTCATGGAAATCACCAGGTACTACCACAGATTTATAGAGAGATTCTCTAATATTGCATACCCCATCACATCCCTACAGAAGAAGGGAACCAAGTTTAATTGGTCACATAAATGTCAGGATAGTTTTAATAAGTTAAAGGAATTGCAAACAACCGCACCCATTTTAAGGGTATTAAACCTGGATAAAGTCTTCACAGTCTACGTGGATGCAAGTAAAGAAGGTTTGGGAGGTGTCCTAACTCAAGAAGGTAACATTCTTTTTACGAGTCCCAAAAAATAAAAGAACATGAACGAAACTATGACACTCACGACTTGGAATTAGCATTTGTCATCCATGCATTAAAAATGTGGTGACACTATATAATGGGAAGAAAAATTATGTTACTAACGGATAACAGTGGTGTGAAATTATTGTTTAGTCAACCAGACCTTATTGCAAGGCAAGCAATATGTTTGACCTTCTTGAGTGAATTCGATTTCGAGGTAAGACACATCAAGGGTAAAGAAAACAAAGTGGCAAATGATTTAAGTAGAAGAATTCATGGGTTGTTTGAGATAATCATTAGTAGGGCAGAAAGCGACACTGAGCAAAGGATAAAGACTGCAAGTAATAATGATGAAAAATACATTAAAACAATGACATATTTACAAAATAGTACAGAAAAGTTAGACAGAACAGATCTGAGTTTAGACAAAATGGTCTACTACAATTCAAAAACAGATTATACATACCAGATTATGTTGAATTAAAGTTAACAGTTTTGGACGAAGTACAGAAGAAACCATATTCTGGTAATTCGGGATACCAGAAAATAATAACAACACCAAGGAAGTTATTTTATTGGTCTAATATGAAAGGAAAAACAACATAATACTTGTCTAAGTGCCAAGATTGTCAACAGGTGAACACTAAACACCAACACCCAGCCAACTTGTTGCAGCCTCTACCTGTACTGGAATGGAAATGGGAGACTATATCACTGTATTTTATCGCAGGTTTTACTAGAACTCAAAAACATAATGATTCAATTATGGTAGTAATTGGTAAGCTTAGAAAGTCTGCATATTTTATTCCTGAAAAATCTAGTTATAAAGCTATTACCATCAGTGAAATATTCATGAAGGAAATTCTTACACTACATGGTATTCCTAAAATGGTGATTTCGGATAGAGACGTAAAGTTTACATCTGCATTTTGGAAAGAATTGTTTGAAGGGTTGAATACTAACTTGAATTTCAGCACAAGCTACAATCCATAAACGGATGGGCAGACTGAACGAACGAACCAAATCGTGGAATATATGCTACGAATGTACATAAGGATGAAGCCAAGTAAGTCGGAATATTACTTTCACTTGGTGTAATGTTCATACAATAATGGTTACCAGACCTCGACTGAGATGAGCCCCTTCAAATTACTATACGACAAAAATTTTACAAATCTGATTAGCTAGGATAACCCAGTTGACAGACTCATGGTGGGACCATAAATGCTCCAGAAAATGGAGAATATGGTAATAAAAGTACAACAAAATTTAAAAGAGGCACAATATGGACCAAAAAGTTACGCGGACTTGAAAAGAAGACACCAGGAGTTTCAAGTTGGAGACCACATGTATTTAAAATTCAAAGCACGAAGAAGTTCATTAAAGCTAGGAAATTGTTTCAAGTTTGCGCTCAGGTTTTGTGTCCCTTTTGATATCTTAGCTCGAATTGGACCCGTGGCATATAAACTAGCACTTCATGAATGGAACATCAAGGTTGAAATCAGTTGACCATGACTCCATGAATGGGGAACATGTTGGAACTACCTCAAGGATGAATGTTACAAGTGGAAAATCAAGAATTTGGCCATTGGTAGCCCCTGAAAATAAGGGATTTGTAAAGCTGCAAAAATTCCCAAGGGGGGAAATACCTAGGCACAAGATGCTTTTGCATATATAACATATGGGAGGAGGTAGGACACTGCCTAGTATGTTGGGAAAATTAATATCACTTGTTTTTATGAGAAATGTTCTCTGAGTGTGAGGCAAGGAGAATTATCTGATCTCAAAAGAAGACTAAAGATAAAGAGGAGTTTTGGAGTTCGTCCTCATGGATTCATGGTCGAGCTAGGAGAGAAATGAAGAAAGTAGATTGGTTGTTCTGTTCTATGGATGGATGGAACTTGGTTGTTCCATTTGTTGTCCCAGTACATGGTTAAGATATGTACTTCTACTTTCCTTATTTATTTGTTCTATTGATTAAAAGGCTAAGTAGAATGAGCCTTTGCATTTTGATATTTATTTAATGAGTAAATTTAATAAAGCTACTGTGTGTTAGATGTTATAGGTACAGGAGATATACCTGTAAGTCAAATAAAATAGAAAAAATATTACTGTGTTATTTATAACCCCTTCCAGGCATATGAATATATACATACAGGTACTCAGTCTTTAAGGATCTTTGAACTGTGAAAAATGCTAAATATAATTCTGGAAATATTTATCGGATTTATATATATATATATGTGTGTGTGTGTGTGTGTGTGTGTGTGTAGATAAAAATATACATAGCTATATAAATATCTAAAGAACATTAGATTTTACAAATACCAAAGTGAAATTCAGAATTAATAAAAGAATGAGAAATACATATATGTATATGTTGTCGCTTGTACAGAACATTAGTGCCAAATAAACACCTTAACACTAATACGCGGGAAGATTTTTAGACTCTTGGGCCCCATGAATTTTTCAAGTAACCATCCTTTGATAAGGATGTGCCAAAGCATAAAGAATTGTTACAGTTCATCTTTACCGCAGTAAAACTATAAGTAGAGATTTCAATTTTTATACAATACTTATTACAGAGGCTACTCAAGACATCACCGTAATTTGTTTGAGTTATAGATAGTCTGTGTGTTTTATTACAATAATAAATAAATGATCTATATAGCCAAAGGTGTGGGACCCAAGTATTTAAAAACAAAGTACCCTGGGTAGAAACCCAGTTCCACTTGAAATCATGTCTGAAGATTCAAACTAATACTAAAATTTAGAACCCAAATACCTTTTACGCACAGGGCACTATCCTGGATCTGGAGACTATGAATGTTTAAAGTCCTGCAAGGAAATTGAGAATTTATAATTAGTGTTAAGTTAGAAGTCAACAAAATTTAAATACTGAATATAGAACAATTACTAGGATAAATTTTACAAAATGGAAATATTGCATATTAACATATGGACTTCACTTGGCTTGCGATTTGGGGAACAAATGTATGTTTTTCCATTTGCGTCGATGAGGAAATCATCCATAGGCCCAAAGGGGGGAGTGGAACTATGACATCCCCAAAAATAATTTATTTTTAAGTTTGAAATTTCTTAGGAAAATTATTCCATTTTTGGTAAATTTGAAATTGGATTTTTTTTTTTCATTTTTGGCAATTCTGAATTTCAAATTTAATTATTTGTATTTAATGATTGTGACTTTTGGGCAGAGACCTGATTTGACCCAACCATATTCTTGACTATGACACTTGTATGAAACAAAATATTTTATAATTACTGCTGGAAGACAAATGGAACATCCATGTTGAAATAAACTGACCATGACTCCATGAGTGGGGAACATGTTGGAACTACCTTAGGACTGATTGTTACAAGTGGAAAATCCAGAATTTGGCCATCGGAAGCCCCTACAAAATAGGGATTTTGAAAGATACGAAAATTCCCAAGGGAGGGAAAAAGACCTAGGAAAAAATGACTTTGGATATATGGCATATGTGAGGAGGGAGGATGCTTCCTAGTATGTTGGGGAAAAATGATTGATTCTTGCTGCTATGAACACTACTTGCTGAGTGTGAGGCAAGGAGAAGACGGCTGGAAAATTGAAAGGAATTTGTTGAGGAGGAGTTTCGAGTTATCCCTCATGGTTTCATGGTCAGGCTAGGGGGTGAACATGACAAGAGATTTGGCTGCCATGTTCTAAGGTTGGCAGGAACCTAGTTGTTCCCTTTGTCTCCCAACAAACTAGTTCAGGTATGTTATCCTATTCATTCTCTATTTGAATGATTAATTAATTATGTATGGATTGTCTCTGTTGTATCATATTGTTGAGTGAATGTTAATTTCCGTGTGATACTAGTTGAAATAATTGCCTGGTCAAGCTTCTGGAAGAATTCATTCTGTAGGCTAGATTACTTCTATATGATGATAATCTATAGGATATTTTCCCAGTTAATCGAAAATCCTTATGCAGAACTATCTATGTATAAATGGGATTGAAATCTAGTTTATATACATGTGTATTTACATTCCTGTAAGTAACTCTTAAAGTCATAACACTTATTCGAGACTTCCATTCTCGCATAGAATTGAATCAGAACAAATATATATATATAT
>SNQJ01S0121184.1:34375-44836 GCA_010110895.2 Picea sitchensis
ATGTTCCTATACTATATAAGTAATAAATTGTTCCAACAGGCATGTAACTACAACTGTATAAATGAAATGCTAGATGCGGGTGGCCGACAAAATTTTACGAAATAGAGAATCTGGAACCTCTTAGGCATATCATGTAATACGATAAAAGTTGAAATTTCCTAGCCATAGTAATAGTAACAATTCATTCCAATCTTGATACAAATCGATACAATAAAATAAAGGAATACCAATAGCTCTATTGATACAATTAAATTCTGGAAACATAGTAGTATCGGGACAATCAAATTGAATAAATATAAATTGAGAGGCCCTTGGCTTTAATATTTCAAATTTAACAGTAAACAACATTAGACAATCAGGAGACAAACTAGTTATGATTCATCATATAATTCCAAGTATACAGGACAGGAACCGTGACTCAATATTAAAGAAATTTATTACATATCTTGACCAAAATTAAAATCAAATGAGGATCCAATCCTTATGTAAGTACTGTGTGTTATTCCAACAATGGAAAAACTACCACAAGATGGGGTTACTCTTCAACCAAATGATACTGAAGTTGAAACAAAACTACATTTTTAACGGAAAAACTGGATGGGACCACAACCTCCATTTTTCTAGAACCAGTAAAGCTAAGTCTGAAAGATGATTGGAATGGAAGCCAACTACCTTTTGTGTTGAGCATAGGGGTGAGCATACGAAACTTGTGTAGACAGAAGCTCTGCAAAATGTACCCTTTAGATATTAATAATTATATGAAAGAAAGGTAAACAAAAACATCAACAGAATTAAAATTCTTAGTAACAGAGTATTCCAGAGTGGCACTCAACTTTTGGCATGGAATCTCCTGTCTTTCCCTTGTCACTTTCTAGCTGGATAGACGTCTGGGCTGATGGAGGATGGTGTAGTGAATCCCCGATGGGTATCCTCGCATCAACAGGGCCCATCATTAGTGTTGGTACTGAATCCCAAAATCCATTACTCATGAAATGAAATAATCAACAGTGCTAGTTTCTTTTAACATACAAATGGTATAAGCCATGTTGTGCAGAGACATAGTATAAACGTTTCACGCAGAACAGAAACTATACCTAACTGTTGAGTTTAAACTCTTCTAGAACCAAACTGTAGAGAGTATTTATAGATCAACAATCAATATAGAGATATCCTTCTACTGAATCCAAATGGGGTAGACTACGATAATGACAATAACTTCTATAAGCTCAAAGGACTTTATATACTATAGGATATCTTTAATGTATTGTTCAAAAAATCATAGAGGTCACATTTTAATGACACCAGACATAAATATGTTAGACATAAAAGAAAACAACATATGCGAAAAACCAGCTAAAGCTTGATGAAATTATAGAAGTATGGATTCACCCCTTTAAAAAGAAAGGAAAGAAAATACAATGTATTATGTATTTCCCAATGGGACCATTCCTTTCCGAAAGAGAATTCTCGCACAGTCTCATGAATATTTAACTTCAGGCCTCGACTTACGGACTGTAAGGGGTAACTATAAACGAAATTTATGAAACCGTAGGAATTGACAACACAGAGAATCACATTCCTTTGACACACCAGATAAGAAAGAACTTGCAACATGTTATTCTTTATTCTATAAACAAAAATTAAATCCAGACTAAGACTACATGCAGCCTCATGAAAGGTTTAATATCAAACCTCTACATATATCAGCAGAGAGGCCATAAGAAAATAACGACAATCGGGACATGAAAACCTAGGATTGTATTTTCCCAAAAAAAAACATTGCAGGCATAAAGTTCCTAAGTCAGAACAAGGGTTTAGGATGCCAAGACTTCTCAAAGAAACTAGAGAGTAAATCTATAGTAACATTACTTATAGAGACGGGAAGCAGTCCAGGAAAGTTATAGAGAATAATGATAATGGGAGATATAAGAAAGAACAAGTAAAGATTGACATGAGGGTTCTTCCACTATAATAAATAATCCAAACCTTGTTTCATAACCAAAACACAGGATTAACGAAATCTTACCATGGAGGGAAAATGGCGATGTCGTCCCACCAGTAACGATTTCCCCAAATCAATGACATGCTTCAGTAAGAAAAAAAATACGCAGAGCCTTTCGAAAGACTCCATAATGAAACAAAAAACACATTAAAACCCTAAGAGGAACCTTAACCACTCAATTTAAATGTTGAAGGTATGAAGGGCAGTCTAGCCATGTGATGAGGGAAGAGTTGTCTTGATTGGAATGGATGAAGGGCCAGGTAAGAGCATCGTAACTCGCACACACATGTTTTCCATTAAACGATAAATGCAAATCGTTAACCCCCTTCTAATATTAGTCCACTCTTTCACATTAAGAAATTCACGAAGTAAATGAATTTCCTCTGAGACCCGATGAGTTGGAATTCGTATACTTCAACTGCTTTGTTATAGTTAGCTTATCATTTGAGAGAAGGTTCGTTGGGACATTATTGGTTAAGTTGAAGTTAACACAAGATCTCGTTACTCAAACTCTGCTGGGTAAAGGGATTGGAATATTACTAATCTTGGATAATTCGTAAAGGGAACCCATCTATAATCGAGACTATGTATATTAATGTTAAGTGCATACCACTAAGCCACTTCTTTTCAATTGTGGGGTATAGATCCATCCCGTGGCTAAATATATATATATATATATGGTAAGCAAATATTCATTTTCAAATGGACAAATTAAATAGTATTGCATGCAACCCATAGGAATCTCCTGTGTAAAGAAAGACTAGGACTATAAGTCCTAAGTCTAGTATACGGTATACATATTTATGTATATAGATGAGTAGGTTGGAGACTAAAAGGAATTACTAAAACCCTTGGATGATTAACCATATAAGTTTCTATATCAAGCAAGATAAACAAGTATGTAAATAGCATCATGTGGTAGGATGAACTTGAATTTCGTCACATAAAATT
Organism: Picea sitchensis; assembly: GCA_010110895.2. NCBI lineage: Eukaryota > Viridiplantae > Streptophyta > Pinopsida > Pinales > Pinaceae > Picea > Picea sitchensis. The sequence goes on from SNQJ01S0121184.1 coordinate 37,329, forward strand.
ATAACAGGAATGAATATTTCTTCCATCTATCAACAAACATATAAAACGAAATTGGTTATTAATGCCTCATAGAAAAAAAATTTATGACAAATTTGAAGTACATTACATATGGTATCAGAGAAAAGGTTACAACATTTGGACCTTGAACAGGGCCACATTTTTATTTAACACATATTTTTGTCTATGAAAAAAAACAAAAACTAACAAACCATTACTGTTACAAATATAAAAAACTTTTTTGTTTTGTGTTAATCATGGAAGCCCAGGATGATGTAGAAATCAGACTTGAGGTTAATCCTAAACAAAGACCTCCTGAAGATCCGAGACAGAATAATGATGGAATCTCACCCACTAAAGTTCTGGAAATGATGAGGAATCTGATCGTTGAGCGGTAAGTTTTCAAAGAAGACAATGAGAAACTGAAGAAGGAACAACAGGAGCAATAGGAGATAAATGAAGTTCTGCTGCATAGTATAGTGACAAAGAAAATCCCAAAGGATGATAACCATGAAGAAGAGGTCAATAAAAGGGCCTCCAAGAATTTTGGTCCTGAAACAGAAAAAGGGGACAGTTCATATGAAGGTACACCTTCAATTGAAGATAAAACAAAACCAAATAGAAAGAGGAAGAAGGTAGATCACGTTGAAGGAGAATTTAATAAATCAAACCTGCTACCTTTGATGGGGAATCCATAACAAGGGAGGAAGCTGAGGCATGGTTACTAGACATCAAGAAGTATTTCCAGATCTACAACTATTCCATCAATATGAAGGTCAGAATGGATATCTATAACTTGAAAGGAAAAGATAGCATTTGGTGGAAAGATCTGAAAATTGGCCAAGGGCCTAAAAGAGAAACAGATGGAATGGGCAGACTTTAAGAAATATTTCAAGAAACAATACCTATCTGAAAGCTACTATGAAAGGAAAACCAAACAATTTTATGAGCTACAGCTTGGTCAAATGACTATGGAAGATTTGATAAACATATTCCTAGAATTAATAAGGTTCGTACCTTATATCCGAGAGGACAAAGCAAAAATCTAGTGGTTCCTAAGTTGTTTACCACAGTCTTACAGTGATAGAATCGAGTTTGATAACCCCTAGTCCTTGAGTGAATTATTTAGGAAGGATCGAATGTGTTACGACTAATACAAACAATGGACAAAATTTCCCAAAGCTTGGAAGGATAATAAACAGGACCGAATGAACCAACGGAAGAAGGGATACCAACTAGCTCCTTATTGGAACGTAGCAAAAATATTTCCAAGAAAATATTTTCACTCCAACAATCCAAATACGCAAGGCAACGATAAACTGATAAATCTGGGAACAAATAATTTTGGGGACAATCCCCACGAACCATTAAAGTGCTGGGAATGTGGAGAAACTCATCTAAGGAAGAACTGCCCACGTTTAAATTCAACAACCAGAACTATTGTCCACAACTTGTAGGAATCCTTGTCCACAACTTGTAGGAATCCTCGATGATGGGTGATGTGGGCAGAATATTGCATCGAATAAATACAACCATGGATGGTTGACAAGCTGACCACCAGTCCTCTGTGGTGGAAATCGAAGGTAAAATCAATAACACTTGAATTTTTGTTTTAATTGATCCTGGAGCTATGTTAAGTTATATCACTCCCAGGGTAGTAGAGTCAAATAAACTTAAGAAAATGAGACAGGAAAAATCATGGCTGGTACAACTAGCAACAAGAACAAAAAGGAAAGTGGTTGACTTGATTTCTAATTATGAGTTCAGTTTAGGTGGTCAAAACATAAGGACAAATCTGAACATTCTACCGCTAGGATCTTATGATGCAATTGTTGGAATGGATTGGTTAGAAAGGCATAAAGCAATGCTAGACTGTTATGAAAAGACACTTAAGTATAAAGACGAAAATGACACCGCTAGGACAGTTCAAGGTATACAAAAACCATTATCAATTAGACAAGTTTCAACAATGCAATTCAAGAAATGCATGAGAAAGGGTTGTCAAGTTTACACCATCCAAGTAACAAAGTTGTTAGAAAAAGAAGATAAACCCAACCTGAAGGAATTTGTTGATCTACATGATTTCAAAGACGTGTTTGTTGATGAAATACCTGAATTACCCCCTAGAAGGGAGACGAACTTTTCTATCAACCTGCTACCTGGTTCAACCCATATCTCTAAAGCACCTTACCGAATGAGTTTACCGAAATTGACAAAATTAAAAATTCAGCTAGAGGAATTATTGGACAAAGAGTATATTAGACCGAGTGTTTCACCATGGGGAACACATATCTTCTTTGTGAAAAAGAAAGGCGACACTCTAAGAATATGCATCGATTATGGACAATTAAACAAAATGACTATTAATAACAAGTACCCCTTACCAAGGATAAATGTTATGTTCAATCAAGTAGGCGAGGTAAATATCTTTTCGAAGTTGGATTTACAATCTAGTTATCACCAAGTTAGGATAAAAGATGAGGACATAAGAAAAACAAATTTTTGATCAAGATATGGACATTACGAATTTGTAGTTATACCTTTCGGACTCACTAACGCGCCAACCACATTTATGTGTTTAATGAACAGTATTTTCAGTTAGTACTTGGAAAAGTTTGTATTGGTATTTATTGGCGATATTCTCGTCTATTCTAAGACAGAAGAAGAACATGAAGAACACTTGATAATAATTTTGCAAACTTTAAGGAAACACAAACTATATGCTAAATTTGATAAGTGTGATTTTTATCAAAAGAAAATACAGTACCTAGGACATGTAATATTTGCAGAAGGAATTGCAGTCGGTCTTGAGAAAATAAGAGCCATCATGGAATGGTCGGTACCTAAGGATGTAGCGGATATCCGGTCATTCATGGGAATCACCGGATATTACCACGGATTTATAGAGGGATTTTTCAAAATTGCTTACCCTATCACATTGTTACAAAAGAAGGGGACCAAGTTCAACTGGTCACAGAAGTGTCAAGGCAATTTTAATAAGTTAAGGGAATTGTTAACAAATGCACCCATTTTAAAGGTAGTAGATCCAGACAAAGACTTCACCGTCTCTGTATATGTGAGTAAGGAAGGACTAGGTGGTGTCCTAACCCAAGAAGGGCATGTTATTTTCTATGAGTCCCGAAAACTAAAGGAACACGAGTGAAACTAAGTCACTCATGACTTACAATTGGAAGCGGTAATACATGCCTTAAAAATGTGGCGACACTACATAATGGGAAGAAAGTTTTTTTTATTGACTGACAACAGTGGCGTGAAATTTATGTTTAGTCAGCTAGACCTTAATGCAAGGAAAGCAAGGGGGCTACCTTTCTTGAGCGAATTCAACTTTGAGGTAAGACATATCAAGGGTAAGTAAAATAAAGTATTTGATGCTTTAAGAAGAAGAGTTCATGGGTTATTTGAAATAAATGTTAGTAGAGCAGAAAGAGATCTTGAATAGAGGATAAAGACTGCAGGTAATAACGACGAAAAGTACACTGAAACAGTGGTAGAATTACAGGACACTACAGGGAATTAAGAACTATTAAATGGTCTACTACGATTTAAAAATAGAATATACATACCAGACTCGACAAAATTAAAGTTAACAGTTTTGGATGAAGTGCATACGAAACCATATTCTGGGCATCTAGGATACCAAAAAATGATAACAACACTTAGAAAATTATTTTATTTGCCTAATATGAAGAGTGAAACAACAAAATACTTAGCTAAGTGTCAGGATTGTTAGCAGGTAAAATCCGAACTCCAGCATCCAACCGACCTGCTACAACACTTACCAGTGTCGGAATGGAAATGGGAGACTATATCGCTAGACTTTATTACAGGTTTGCTTAGAACTCATAAACATAATGATTCTATTATGGTGGTAATCGATAAACTCAGTAAGTATGCACACTTTATTCCTATAAAGTATACTTTGAAAGCTATTAACATCGCTGAAATATTCATGAAATAAATTTTTAGGTTGCATGGTATTCCTAAAATGGTGATTTCAGATAGAGACATAAAATTTACATCTGCTTTTTGGAAAGAATTGTTTGCAGGGATAAATACTAACTTGAATTTCAGAACTATTTCTCATCCACAAACGTATGGACAGATTGAACGAACAAACCAAATCATAGAATATATGCTCTGCATGTATGTAAGAAAAAAACCAAGCAAGTAGGAAGACTACTTGCACTTGGTAGAATTTTCATACAACAACGGGTACGAAACTTCGACTAAAATGAGCCCCTTTGAGGTACTGTACGACAGAAAGTGTACGACTCCAATTAGCTAGGATAAATGAGTTGACAGATTCATGGTTGGACCAAAAATGATCCAGGAAATGGAGAGTACGGTAAGAAAAGTACAACAGAACTTAAAAGAGGCACAAGACATGCATAAAAGTTATGCGGACCATAAAAGAAGACACTTGGAGTTTCAAGTGGGAGACCATGTTTACTTAAAATTCAAAGCCCAGAAAAGTTCACTAAAGATAGGGAACTATGCCAAGTTGGCACCCAGGTTTTGTGGGCCCTTTGAGATACTAGCTCGAATTGGACCTGTAGCATACCAAATTGCACTTCTATCCAATCTAAAAATTTATAATGTATCTCATGTTTCTTTGTTAAAGAATTATGTTCATGACCCTACTCATATGATTGATTGGAACTTGGTGCAGGTGGAACTAGAAGGAGATTTCCAGGTGGAACCTCTGCGCATTCTGGACTGGAGAGAAATAGCACTTCGGAACAGAGTCGCCACTGAGGTAATGGTGCAATGGAAGCACTTTATCCCTGAGGACGCCACTTGGAAGTTAGAGGTAGATTTGCAGAAATATCATCCAACCTTGTTCCAAATAAGGAACAAACATTGAGGACAATGTTTTATTGAAGGGGGAAAGGATGTGACATCCCCAAAAATATTTTTTTTTTAAGTTTGAAATTTCTTAGGAAAATTATTCCATTTTTGGTAAATTCGAAATTGGATTTTTTTTTTCCATTTTTGGCAATTCCGAATTCCAAATTTAATTAATTGTATTTGATTATTGTGACTATTGGGAAGAGACCTGATTTGACCCAACCAACTTATTGACTATGACACTTGTATGAAACAAAATATTTTATAATTATTGCTGGAAGACAAATGGAACAACCATGTTGAAATCAACTGACCATGACTCCATGAGTGGGGAACATGTTGGAACTACCTCAGGGATGATTGTTACAAGTGGAAAATCTAGAATTTGGCCATTGGAAACCCCTGAAAATCATGGATTTGGAAAGCTATGAAAATTCCCAAGGGAGGGAAAAAGACTAGGAAAAAATGTCTTTGAATATATGGCACATGTGAGGAGGCAAGACACTGCCTAGTATGTTGGGGAAAAATTATTGATTCTTGCTTCTATCAACACTACTTGTTGAGTGTTAGGAAAGGAGAAGACGACTGAAAAACTGAAAGGAATTTGTTGAGGAGGAATTCCGAGTTATCCCTCATGGATTCATGGTCAAGCTAGGGGGTGAACATGACAAGTGATTTGGCTTCCCTATTCTAAGGTTGGGAGGAATGTGGTTGTTCCCTTTGTCTCCCAACAAACTGGTTCATATATGCTATCTTATTCCTTCTCTGTTTGAATGATTAAATAATTGATGTATGGATTGCCTTTGTTGTATCGTATTGATGAGTGAATGTTATTTTTCGTGTGATACTAGTTGAAAGAATTTCCTGGTCAAGCTTCTAGAAGAATTCATTTTGTAGGCTAGATTACTGTTATACTGTGATAAACTGTAGGATAATTTCCCAGTTAATCGAAAGTCCTTATGCAAAACTATCTATGTATAAATGGGATTGAAATCAAGTTTACATACATGTGTATTTACATTCCTGTAAGTAAATCTTAAAGTCATATCACTTATTCGAGACTTCCATTCTCGCATAGAATTGAATCAGAACTAGTACAAAATGTTATTTATTTCACAATTTATATATTACATATATGTGTGTGTGTGTGTGTGTGTGTGTGTGTATTTATTGTTGGCAATCTGCATAGACATTATAGAAGAAAACAAAGATTAAATGTCAACAACATAAAATATATATATATATATAGATCTGTTCCTATACTATATAAGTAATAAATTGTTCCAACATGCATGTAACTACAACTGTATAAATGAAATGCTAGATGCGGGAGGATAATATTTTTTTTTGAAATAGAGAATTTGGAACCACTTACGCGTATCATGTAATACGATAAAAGTTGAAATTTCCTAGCCATAGTAATAGTAACAATTCATTCCAATCTCGATACAAATTGATACAATAAAATAAAGGAATACCAATACCTCTATTGATACAGTTAAATTCTGGAAACATAGTAGTACCGGGACAATCAAATTGAATAAATATAAGTTGATATGCCCTTGGTTTTAATATTTCAAATTTAACAGTAAACAACATTCGATAATCAGGAGACAAACTTGTTATGATTCCGCATATCATTCTGAGTATACACGACAGGAACCGTGACTCAGTATTAAAGAAATTTATTACATATCTTGAACATACTTAAAATCAAATGAGGATCCAATCCTTATGTAAGTACTATGTGTTATTCCAACAATGGAAACACTACCACAAGATGGGGTTACTCTTCAACCAAACGATACTGAAGTCGAAATAGAACTACATTTTTAACGAAAAATTTGGATGGGACCATGACCTCCATTTTTATAGAACTAGTAAAGATAAGTCTGAAAGATGCTGGGCACGGAACCCGAATACCTTTTGCATTGAGGATAGGGGTGGGCATTCGAAACTTGCGCAGATGGATGCTATGCAAAATGTACCCTTTAAATATTAGTAATTATATGAAATAAAGGTAAACGAAAACATCAACAAAATGATAATTGTTAGTAACAGAGTATTCCAGAGTGGCACTCAACTTTTGGCATGCAGGCTCATGTCTTTTCCTTGTTGCTTTCTGGCTGGATAGACATCCGGGCTGAGGGAGGATGGTGCAGTGACTCACTTATGGGTACCCTTGCATCAACAGGGCCCATCATTAGTGTTGGTACCGAATCCCAAAATCCATTACTCATGAAATGAAATAATTGACAGTGCTAGTTTCTTTGAACATACAAATGGTATAAGCCATGTTGTGCGAAGACATAGTATAAAATTTTCACGTAGAACAGAGACTATACGTAACTATTCAGTTTAAACCCTTCCAGAACCAAACTGCAGAGAGTATTTATAAATCAACAATCAATACATAGATATCCTTCTACTGAATCCAAATGGGGTATACTACGATAATGACAATAACTTTTATAAGCTCAAAGGACTTTATATACCATAGGATATCTTTAATGGATTTTTCAAAAAATCACAGAGGTCACATTTTAATGACACCAAACATAAATATGTTAGACATAAAAGAAAACAACATATGCGAAGAACCAACTAAAGCTTGATGAAATTATAGAAGTATGGATTCACCC
>SNQJ01S0121185.1:8050-27267 GCA_010110895.2 Picea sitchensis
TTTTGCTGAGGGAACTTCAAAACAAGGCAGCAAGAAGAAGTTTGACACCAACAAAGTCAAATGCTTTGCTTGCCATCAGCTTGGACATTTTTCCAACCAATGTCCCAACAAGAAGAAGGGCAAACCCAAGAAGCAGATGGATGCTACAGCTGATATAGATGCATTTGCAGCAAGATTTGAGGATGAATTTTCATTCATATCGTTCCTATCCAGCTCCATGGTCATTAGTACATGGTACATTAACAGTGGTGCTTCATGCCACATGATAGGGGTGCATGAATACTTCAGCAGCTTGAGGGAGCACAGTGCAGATTTCCACATTGAACTTGGCGATACTTCCAAGTATAGGCCAGCAGGCAGTGGGACCGTGAGGTTTCAGAGGGAGTCTGGTAAGCCTTTATGAATTAATAATGTATTGTATGTTCCTGGTTTAACTAAGAATTTGATTTATGTTTCAGCCTTAGAAGATAAAGGATATGTGGTCACTTTTCGGGATGGAAAAGTGTTTATACATCCAAAGGGCTCCAACGCTAGCATGGGCAAAGTGTTGGGAGTGAAAAGGAACAAGCTGTACAAGCTGCAGTTTGAGACAACTAGTGCGTTGGTTAGCAGCAGCAGCAGCAGTGGTCGAGATTTGGGGGAGCTTTGGCATAGGAGGTTGGCTCATTTACATCATGGAGCACTCAAGGTGCTCAGGGAGTCCGTGACTGAGCTTCCAAAGTTTAATTCTGATCAACATGGAGTATGCAAGGGGTGTGATATGGGCAAGTACACCAAGACAACTTTTCCTAGCAATGACAGCAAGTCCAAAGGGATTTTGGACTTGATCCATTTGGATGTTTGTGGGCCCATGTCAGCAGTGTCTATTAGAGGGTTCAACTATTATGTCTCCTTTATTGACTATTATTCCAAGAAGACCTGGATCTATTTTATGAAGACCAAGGATGGGGTCTTCAGTCAGTTCCAAGAGTTCAAAGCTCTTGTGGAGAACCAGACAGGCAAAAAAATCAAGGTACTCAGATCAGACAATGGAGGCAAGTATACCTCGGGTGTCTTCAAGGAGTTATGTGCAGATTATGGGATTAAGAGAGAGTTGACTGTGCCATATAACCCGCATGAAAATGGAGTCTCGGAGAGAAAGAACAGGTCAATAGTTGGGGCAGCAAAGGCTATGCTGCATGATCAGGATTTGCCCATGTTTTTATGGGTTGAGGCATGCAACACTACAGTCTATCTGCAAAACAAGAGTCCACATAAAGTATTCGGGAGGAGGCCTTCATGGGGAAGAAACCAGAGATGGTCACATAAGCATCTTTGGGTGCTTGGTCTACTGTCATGTTCCGGCAAAGAGGAGGACCAAGGTCGAGCCTACTGCAGAGAAAGGAATCCTCGTGGGTTACAGCGAGACCTCCAAGGCCTATAGGGTCTACATTCCTACATTCAGGAGGATAGTGGTTAGGAGTGACGTGAGATTTAAGGAGGACAAGGCTTTCAGCAAGTCCTGCGGACAGGTGCCAACTAATGAGCAGGATCAAGAGCAGAGTGCACCTAAGGAGGTAGCTAGACAACCATTATAGGTTACAGGTCCCCGAACTTTTGTACAAGTTGGGCAGCAGCAGCAAGGTAATGTCCCTTTCCAAATAGGAGCTCCATAGAGGAGGCTTAATGGTCTAAACATCCTTGTTAGACTATAGCCAGGGCCAGACAAGGGTAAACATGGTTACTAGAGGTCACTTCAGTTGAGGGTATTATAATTCAAAAGTGACATTGAGCTAAAAGTGACTAAACGCGCTTTTAAGCCAACTTGAGCTAAAAATAGAGTGAACAATGAATTAGGGTTTCAGGCAGCTATAAGAGAAGGTAAAGCGACCTAATTCATCATTATGCAGATTTTGACTTGTCATTGAGGAGAGAGGCGCAGCTCAGGAGAGATAGCTTAGTGGCTTCCAAGAGGAATACACTAGGGGTTGATTTCGGTGTTGAGAGACACACCCTAGTCATTGGGGAGATCACACAGGTCTTCCATCAGTCTTCAATAGCAGTTACACAGGTTCCAGCAACAAGGGCGCACTTATTCAGGGTGAGGGCGCAACTTCTGAGGAGGTTTAGTGAGTCAACTTGTCCCATCCAGGGAGAATCCAGAGATTCCCTTCCGACCCAGTTGAGAGGAAGGCAAGATGCATCTTTTGCCCAGTTTCTCGTTAGATTCCGACGGAGAAATCATCTAGGGTGCATTTTCCAGCGGTTGAGGGTGCGGCAGTTGGGAAGGACACATTTGGGGTTCCCGAGCGATCATCAGATCAGATCCAGGGAAACCCTTCCGACCCATTTCACAGTAGGCCAGGGCGCTCAGTTTGAGACCCTTATCAGCCAATTCTGACGGGGGAATCACTAGGGCGCAGTTTTCCGACAGCAAAGGGGGCGCACTTCCCTAAGGGGATCCATCCAGGGTCCAGACATACCAGCAGAGGGCCGGTTAGTCACCAAGGCTAAGAGAGGGAGCAAGGTGCACTATTTGGGACAGTTTCCAGGCAAATCCGAGGGGTTTAGCCACGAGGGCAAACTTTCCAGACTTGCAACAGTTGCCATATGAGTTGTCATAGCTTGCAGCAAATCTTACACCCCATCCATTGATCTCGCAATGTTCTTCTATTATCAGGGATTATTGTTTTAGTTTGCTTATTGTATTCCGGCTAAGATCCTTTTGTCATTGATCTAGCCGAGTGATTTATTTTCATTCAACCGCATTCGACATTGTACTCCAGAGATATCATAATATATGGTTTGCAGTCTTTTATCTCATTTACTATCTGTATGCTCATTTATATGTTGTAAACAATTAATTATACACATACACATCTAAAACACATCCAGAAATCCCCAGCGTATCAAATCATATAGTGGACTTATCAGATTAGCAGTATTTCCTTGACTAGATGGATCAGGAAACATTACAGTGGTATCAGAGCTTTCTTCCTGCCAGCCTGTGAAGAAAGTACTTCTCATGACCCCGTGATTTCGAGAACAGGTGAAGAATACCTAGAGGGTCGAGGACATATTGGGGACGAGTACATCCAGTACTGCAGAGGTCATAGCAGAGATCGGAGAGACAGGAACAAAAGGGACTACACTCCCTTCCACACTCAGTCCGATACAGAGCCAGAGTTAGAGGACAGAGAGCATATCAGCTCTGAAACAGAGACAGAGATAGAGAGGACTATGGGTGACAGGCATGAGACACCAGAGGGCAAGGGGAAAATCCCTGAGACACATGTTGACAGCACGCAAGCCATGTTGAATGCTAGAGGACAGAGGGACATGATGAACGCCATACAACAGATGGCCATCAGTACACAGATGATCCATCATAGTGTGAGCACTATAGGTGCCAATGCAGCAGGAGGAGCGAGTGGTTCAGGAGGACACCAGGGAGGTGGGGCCAATGGCTCAAGTGGATCTCAGGGCGGAGTTAGTGCACACCCTTCACTAGTCCAAGCCTACACATCGTCTGGGAGGATTCCCCGACCTTTATAACCATAGTTCCAGGGAGGACAGCCATTAGGACAGCCAAGGCATGCAGGAGGACAGCCAGGTCAGGGACAGGTAGTGCCACAGGATCCGTTCGGGGAGTACAGGAGAGACTACTTGGCACTAGGACCAAAGTTCCATGCATACATGAGTTTGTTGGACTATTGTTTGATCAGAGATCGAAATAGACCCCGAGAGGCACAGAGGGGCAATGGGAAAACTCACAACATGGATTTCATCAAGAAAGTTGGAAAGTTGAACATTCCTACTCTCGACGGATCATCGAGATGCTCAGTTCAAGCATGGGTACAGAAACTTGACACATACTTCAAGCTTAACCCGATGACGGAATCAGAGGCTATCAGTGTCGCCACTTTGCACTTGGATGGGGAAGCCCACGAGTGGTGGTACCATGGACTAGTGACCTTGGGTCACAGCCACATTACTTCATACTTGGAGTTCACTGAGAGGTTGATGGAGAGATTTGACAGGAGAGATCCAGAGCTCCATTTCAGGGACCTTACGCAGTTGAGACAGACAGGATCAGTTGAAACCTTCATCACAGAGTTCCAGCAGAAGGCAGTGGCCTTATCCAATATATCATAGCACAGATTGGTGATGTTGTTCACTGAGGCATTGACGGAGCCATTGAGAGGTTGGGTTAAGGCTTTCAAGCCTCTCACCCTACAGGAGGCCATTGTGCGCACGAGAGACATGGGGGACTCGACACTGAAACCCAAACTTGTTACCAAACCCTTTGGACCACAGAGAGACAGGGATCAAAGAAATCCTCAAAGGGAATGGAAGGGTAAGCCCAAATTGGATGATGACACCAAATGGGAGTTGATGAGGAAGAAGCTATGCTACTCTTGCAGAGACCCTTGGATTCCAAGCCACAGGTGCATGGGCAAGGGAGAGATCAATTATATTAAGGTGGCAGCAGACAGTGTGGATAGTGAGGAGGAGGATCAGGCCAGCAGATCCACTAGCTCAGAGGAAGAGCCATCACAGGCAGGGACCCACCTACCAATAGCACCACAGCCTCCTGAGCAGGCTAACACACAGAAACCAACAAAGGATGGAGTCATGGCAACCCTTTCTGGTGTTCCCAGATATGACACCCTCCAGATCAGAGGTACTATTCAGGGACAGCGTGGCAATCTCCCTAATCGATGGTGGGGCCACCCACAACTTCATCGATGCTTCATTGGTATCAAAGCGGGCACTTCAGACAGAGGAGTTTGAGGGATTCGATGTTGCAGTAGAAGATGGCCATACAGTGGAGTGTCTTGACAGAGTCCCGGAGACAAAGTTAGGTAACTACACAGTGAGAGACACATTTTATGTAGTTGACCTATCTGACACAGATGTGGTATTGGGAGTCCAGTGGTTGATCACATTGGGCAAAATCACCACTAACTACCAAACCTTGGAGATGGGGTTCAGGGATAGTGACGGGAAGAGGATCGTTTTGAGGGGCATGTCGACAAGGCCACCCCAGACAGTTTCAGCCAAGAGGATGGAGAGGATCTTCAGGCATGGGGAGGTAGCATATGTTGCAGAGTGCTTGATCACTTCGCAGAAGGATTCAGAAGGTCGGTAGCAGTATTAGACAAAGATCGGGAACTTGTTGGGACGACATCAGCAAGTTTTTGGTTCGATTCCACCAGGGAGGCCACCAGATAGGGGGTTTGAGCACACCATTGAGTTGGAGGAGGGAGCCAAACCTATGATCACACCACCCTATCATCATCCTAGGAGGTTCAAGGATGAGATAGAGAAAGAAATTAAGGAATTGCAAGCGATGGGACACATCAGACCGAGCAACAGTCCATTCACTTCTTCAGTTGTCCTAGTTCTGAAGAAGGATGGTACCATGAGGATGTGCATCGATTACTAGGCCTTGAACAAGAAAACCATCAAGAACCGGTATCCTATCCCTCGCATAGATGAGTTGATGGATGAGTTGCATGGGGCAGTTTTCTTCTCAAAGATTGATCTTCACTCGGGATATCATCAAATCAGCATCAGGGAGAAAGACATAGAGAAGACGTCCTTCAAATACCACTTTGGTCATTTCAAGTTTCTGGTTATGCCATTTGGGCTAACCAACGCACCAACTACATTCCAGTCTTGCATGAACCACATATTCAAGGATCAGTTGAGGAAATCGGTCTTGGTTTTCTTCGACGACATCTTGGTCTACAGCAAGACATGGCAGGAGCATATGAGGCACTTGGATGAGGTACTAAGTATCATGGAGACACAGTCACTATATGCCAAAGAATCCAAGTGATTTCGGTATGAAGGAATTGCTTTACTTGGGCCACATCATCAGTGCACAGGGGGTACAGGTGCACCAGGAGAAGATCAGGGCCATTCTGGATTGGCCAACGCCCAGGAACGTGACAGAGTTGAGGAGCTTCTTTGGGCTATGCAACTATTATAAGCGGTTTGTCAGGGGTTTTTATCAACTTGGAGCACCACTTACAGATCTCACTCGACATGGGGCTTTCATTTGGACCGATGAGTCACATAAAGCCTTTGATCACATGAAGGAATTCATGGGCACCTGTCCATTGTTAGCATTACCAGACTTCACTTTGTCGTTTGTATTAGAGTGTGATGCGTCTGACGAGGGTATCGGAGCAGTTTTGATTTAGGGAGGACACCCCATTGTATTCGAGAGCAGGAAGCTCAGTCAGCCCGAGAGGTTGTACTCCATTTATGACAAGGAAATGTTGGCAATCATGCATGCCTTGACCAAATTCAGACAATATTTGGTGGGCAGCAAATTCATGGTCAGAACAAATCACAATAGCTTAAAGTATTTCCTTGAGCAGAAGGAACTCAGTGAACACCAATAGAAATGGGTGCCGAAGGTGCAGGCCTTCGACTTCGACATAGAGTATGTCAAGGGGAAGAAGAACATTGTGGTCAATGCGCTATCTAGGAGACCTGCGGCATGTTCTTTGATGGAGATTTCAGCAGATTGGAAATCCCACTTGTTAGTGGAATATTCCAAGAACAAGTTCGCTTGTGAGGTTTTGGATGGACAGGTTCAGGATGACAAGTACATGGTTATTGACAATGTCATATTCTACAAGGACAGAGTCTACTTAGTACCAGATCCAGGGCTCAAGAAGAAGATCCTCGCAACATTTCATGATTCACCATTGACAGGCCATCGGGGGTTTTTCAAAACCTACAGGGAGAGGTTCTCATGGAAGGGCCTCAAACAAGACATTATGAGGTACATCAGTGAGTGTGTGACTTGTCAGCAGAACAAGTCAGAGCATACGCTTCCAGCAGGGCTACTTCAGCCACTTCCCATTCTAGAGCAAAAATGGGAAAGCATATCGATGGATTTCATCACAGGTCTGCCCAAGGTTCAGGGTAGGGACTGCATCTATGTAGTGGTCGACAGATTGACCAAGTTTTCTCACTTTGATGCCATACCAACAAAGAATAGCGCAGTTCAAGTAGCCGAGTTATTCTTCAGAGAGGTCTTTAGACTTCATGGGTTGTCGAGGAACATCATCAGTGATAGGGACAGTCTGTTTATTGGGACATTCTAGAGGGAGTTGTTTAGATTGGTAGAGACAAAGTTGACACCCAGCACCAACTATCACCCTCAGACAGATGGGCAGACCGAGATAGTCAACAAGTGGGTTGAAGGGTATTTGAGGAACTATGTGGGGGGGCAGCAGAGAACATGGGTCAAGTGACTACATCTAGGAGAGAATTGCTACAACACCACTTTCCACATGTCCATTGGCATAAAACCCTTCCGAGCATTGTACGGTTATGATGCTCCCACTTTGGTAGACTTGGTTTTCGGGGAGAGCAGATCTCCCAAAGCCAAGGATTGGATCACTGAGAGTCGGGAGATTCTCAAATTGCTAAAAGAGAACCTGCAGACAGCACAGAATCGGCAGAAGATGAGTGCGGACAAGCGCAGGATAGAGCGCAGCTTTGAGGTTGGGGATTTGGTTTTCTTGAGACTCCAACCTTACAGACAGTCATCTCTGAAAAAGAGTGGGGCCAAGAAGCTCAAGCCTAGATTTTATGGACCTTACAGGATCATGCGCCGGGTAGGCGAGGTTGCTTATGAGCTAGAGCTTCCAAAGGGGAGCAAAATTCATAACATGTTCCACGTATCTTGCCTCAAGAAGGCGGTGGGACAATTCATCAGCACATCAGAGGAGCTTCCCCCATTAGATGAGGAGGGACAGTTGGAGTTGGTTCTAGAGGAGGTACTGGAGTTCCGAGAGCGGAAACTGAGGAGCAGGGTCATCAGAGACTGTTTGATCAGATGGAGAGAACTGTTAGTAGAGGATCCTACTTGGGAGAGCGAGCAGGTGTTGCAGCACCCTGGATTGGTATTGCTTGAGGACAAGAAATTTCGGGAAGGGAGGACTGTAATGTCCCTTTCCAAATAGGAGCTCCAGAGAGGAGGCTTAATGGTCTAAACAGCCCTGTTAGACTATAGCCAGGGCCAAACAGGGGTAAACAGGGTTACTAGAGGTCACTTCAGCTGAGGGTGTTATAATTCGAAAGAGACATTGAGCTAAAAATGACTAAAGCACTTTTAAGCCAACTTGAGCTAAAAATAGAACAAATGAGCTAAAAATAGAGTCAACAGCAAATTATGGTTTTGGGCAGCTATAAGAGAAGATAAAGCGACCTAATTCATCATTATGTAGATTTTGACTTGTCATTGAGGAGAGAGGCGCATCTCAGGAGAGATAACTCAGTGGATTCCAGGAGGAATACACCAATGGCTAATTTCGGTGTTGAGAGACACACCCTACTCACCAAGGAGAACACAAGTCTTCCATCAGTCTTCAGGAACAGTTACACAGGTTCCAACAGCAAGGGCACACTTATTCAGGGTGAGGGCACAGCTTCTGAGGAGGTTTAGTGAGTCGACTTGTCCCATCCAGGGAGAATCCAGAGATTCCCTTCCGACCCAGTTGAGAGGAAGGCAAGGCACATCTTTTGCCCGATTTCTCGTCAGATTCCGACGGAGAAATCATCTGTGACACATTTTCTAGCCGTTGAGGGTGCGGCAGTTGGGAAGGACACATTTGGGGTACTCGAGCGATCATCAGATCTGATCCAGGGAAACCCTTCTGACCCATTTCACAGTAGGCCAGGTCGCTCAATTTAAGACCCTTATTAGCCGATTCCGACAGGGGAATCACTAGGGCGCAGTTTTCCAACAGTAAAGGGAGCTCACTTCCCAAGGGGGATCCATCTGGGGTCTAGACATACCAGCAGAGGGTCGGTCAGTCACCAGGACTAAGAGAGGGAGTAGGGCACACTGTTTGGGACAGTTTCAGGCAAATCTGAGGGGTTTATCCACCAGGGCAAACTTTCCAGACTTGCAGCAGTTGTCGTATGAGTTGGCGTAGCTTGCAGCAGATCTTACACCTCATCCATTGATCCCACAGCATTCTTCTATTATCGGGTATTATTGTTTTAGTTTGCTTATTGTATTGCGGCTAAGATCCTTTTGTCATTGATCTAGCCGAGTCATTTATTTTCATTCAGCCGCATTCGGCATTGTAATCCAGAGATATCATAATATATGGTTTGCAGTCTTTTGTCTCATTTACTATCTGTATGCTCATTTATATGTTGTAACAATTAATTATACACATACACATCTAAAACGCATCCAAATACCCCCAATGTATCAAATCAAATAGTGAACTTATCAGATTAGCAGTATTTCCTTGACTAGTCGGGTTAGGAACATTACAAGCAGGCCATGCAGGGAGAGCAGTAGCATGAGCAGCATGAGGAGGAGCAGGATTCTCCATTTACTTCAGTTGAGTCGTCTAGTAGGAGGAAGCCGAAGTGGGCTGAGCGCACATTAAGTGAGGCTCAAGAGCAAGTGGATGCTCCCAAGACATTAGTCAGGGAGAACAGGGTACCATAGAGATTTTCCAGTTACAGGGCTCTCATGAGCGAGTTGATAGAAGCCGAGCCTTCCAGTTTTCAAGAGGCATCTGAGCAACAGGGGTGAAGAGATGCCATGATGGAGGAATATTCTTCCATCATGAAGAATGATGTGTGGGAGGTTGTGCCATGGCCTGAAGGAAAGTCTGTGATTGGCTCTAGATGGATCTATAAGATCAAGCACATTGTGAATGGAAGTGTGGACAAGTTCAAAGCCTTCTTTGTGGCAAAGGCCTTCTCACAAAAGGAGGGATTGACTTCAGTGAGACATTTGCACCTGTAGCAAGATATTCTTCTATCAGGGTCATGATATCCAGTGCAGTTGAATTGGGGTGGAAGATCCAGATGGATGTCAAGACAACGTTTCTTAATGGAGTGATAGAGGAGGAGATTTATCTTGAGCAACCAGTGGGTTTTGAGGTGCATGACAAGGCATCTCATGTTTGCAGGTTGAAAAGAGTGGTATATGGGCTCAAGCAGGCACCACGTGCATCGTACTCCAGGATCGACAGCTATCTGCTAGGGATGGGCTTCACCAAGAGTGAGGCTGACTCTAACCTCTACTACATCTTGGTTGGGGGTGAGCCACTCATTATTGTGCTATATATGGATGACTTGTTTATGACTGGGTCAGAGAAGCTCATAGCAAACTGCAAGAGGGATCTTGCTGTTAAGTTTCAGATGAAGGACTTGGGGCTGATGCATTATTTTCTTGGTTTGGAGGTGTGGCAGATGGATGGGTAGATTTCCTTGGACAAGGGATATATGTTGTGGACATCCTGAAGCACTTTGGTATGCAAGATTGCAGACCTATGGCAACACCCATGGTTACCAACTAGAAGAAGATAGATGCTTCCAAGTCAGAGGGAGTGGATCCCACTCTTTCCAGGCAGCTCATTGGCTCTCAAATGTATCTGGTTAACACTAGGCCAGATTTGTGTTTTGCTGTCAACACACTCCGTTAGTTCATGGTGGAGCCTAAGCGTGTACACAGGGTGGCAGAAAAACATGTGTTCAGATATCTATGTGGGGCAACCGAGTTTGGATTGATCTATATCCAGGGAGATGGAGTGAAGCTCATGGGTTATTCGGATGCAGATTGGGCAAGCAGCAGTGTGGACAGGAAGAGCACATCATGTTGTTGTTTCAACTTGGGTTCAGGGGCGATTTCCTGGTTTAGCAGGAAGCAAAAACCAGTTGCATTGAGTTCTACAGAGGCTAAATATATGGCAGCTAGCTTGGCATCATATGAGGCCATTTGGCTTCAGAAGCTACTCATGGGCCTGTTTGATCAAGAGTTGGACACAATAGTGATTCACTGTGATAATCAGACCTTACCTTTCATGATAGGTCCAAACACATTGATATAAGGTACCACTTCATTCGGGGCTGTGTGCAGAAAGGTAAGGTGCAGTAAAGCTACAGTATGTGCCAACTGGTGAGCAAATTGCAGACATACTCACAAAGCCTTTGGTGAAAGGAAAATTTCTCTACTTCAGGGACAAGTTGGGGGTTGTACAGAACACCTTCCTTGCTAAGAGGGAGTGTTAAATTTGTAGCAGCAAAAGGTGTCCATACATTTGCCTAGTGTCCAAGGCATGCATGGGACATTAAACATGACCCAGGACAGCCAATTCATTCTTGGCCTAAGTCTGACTTAGGAAAAGTATGAAAAATCAAATTCTGATTTTTCATTGACTTTTGGAACCCAATTTCTAAAATTTTCCTTGGAAGCTTCTGTTTGAGCGCTGAGTGGGACCCAGGTAAGTGGGGCGCACCTCTTTGGAGTGTTGGAGGTTGAACTGGGCACACATCTCAAGACAGAAGGAGGGTGAAGTCAAGAGATATACGCTGGGTAAGGACACTAGAAAGCTCATTCTTACTTGAGCTGAAGGAGGGCGCTTGAGCTGAAGACTGTGGCTGAGTTTTGCAGAGAAGCAAGGGAAGAACAGAGCAGCCTACTTTAGGGGAATTTGAGGGCTGATTGAGCAGGGGCAGCAAAGAGCAGGCCGAATTTGTTGGGAGAGAGCAGGGTCATACAGCTCACCTTCTCAGGGGCGTACAGGCAGTACAGCAGGCTGTACAGCCGTACAGCGCAGCAACAAAACAGCAGTGTTCTGGGCCGTACAGCGGCCCAAAAGGGTGCACTAAGGAAGCCATACAGCACGTGTGAGTGGCCAGAACAGCTGGGCCGTACTGTGGTCAGTTTGGCTGAATTTTGGAGGGCCGTACAGCTCCCAGAACAGGGCAAAAAAAGTGCTGTAAGAATTTCTGAGTTGCTGTTGAAATTTTCTGAGTTTCACTGTATAAAATTGATGCTGATTATATTGCTCAAGAAGCTCAATAAAAGCCCCTCCTTTGCTGGTTTTCCCCACACTGGGGTTTCCAGGGTAAATTTCCTGTGTATGTGTGTGATTGTTTTATTTTCCGCTGTGCATGCATGTGTTACATACTCAGCAGTATTAAATCAGCATAGTTCAGATTTTGTTTCTGTTATAATAATTTCTGGGTTAAAATTTATTGGCTGTTTAATCATAGTGTTGGGTATTAGAAGTTTAACAGTGCCAAGTGATAAAAAAAACATTAACTTCGAACCAAATGTAAAAGGCAAGCCCTTCACATCACTGATAGCATACCTAACGATGAGCCCTCAAATAAAACATAATTCCAAACAATAGGTTATGTTCCACTCATTGTCAATTTCAACAATGTCTACTTGAAAGCAGGTAACAGGTCAGGTAAGAGTACCTTTCATGACTGTAGGGCCTCGTAACCACAGCTCGCCTCTCTGGTTTGGAGGCAGACGTTTTGCAGAATCAGGGTCTACCACTTTCGCTTCCACAACATCACTCAACAATCCTACGGTCCCATTGCGTCTGTTTTCTTCGTCACTGTTTGTGTATGCTATTGCACCGGTGGTTTCAGTTAATCCATATCCCTGCCGAAATTCAATTACTCTTCAGCTTACCTATTTCCAGAGAGGCAAATCCCTTTCTACCACAAAAAGTAAGGGCGTTGTCTATCCAGGAGACAAAATGCACTTTTCCGGCAGAAAGGATCGTCATGGTTTCAATTGCTCCAGTGGGTTTGAAGTTTTTCTGAGGTCACGGATGGAGACCCTAAAACCCTCGAAGCATGGTGAAACCATGATCTATCGCCGGATTCCAGTTGGAATCCTGCCAGAATCATGCCCAGAAAATGATGTGTTTTGTCTGCTGTTTAGCCCACGCCCAAAATTAGCCCTAAATTAGAATATATGGCTTCAAGTACTACTTAGGGAAAACCTAGCCCTAAGAGCCAAGTCAGTGAAATTGGAGCCGCAGCGGACATGCTAGCCCTAAGAGAGGAACCTGTGTGACAGCCCTTTGATGTCCACTTTTATTCTTCATTCAGTAATGATATAAGCTTCATTTATAAAAACAAAAAGAGGAAGTGTGTAGAATCATGCAAGGTATCACAGATTTAACCTGTCTGATTTGAATACGTGGGAATTTCGCATTAAAGGTGAGTGTGACATCCTTTCCCAGAGGAGCTCCTCCTAAACTGATTTGCTGAAGAGAACCCAAATCATATTTCTGGGCACCTGTAGATTTGGCCAGGGCTGCTAGAACAGAGGGAACAGTAGGCAGAAGAGTCACTCTGTATCGCTCTATACTACGCAGTATTTCCTCCATGTCGAACTTGGGTGGCACAACAATAGTGGCTCCAGCAGCAAGAGTGCATACAAGAAAGCGCAGACCATAGATATGGAACAAGGGCATACTGCAGATATACATCTTACAGCCCTCTGTTTCATACCTCACTCTGTTGCCTGCTATCGTAGCAATGTAATTCCCGTGAGTTGAAACCACACCCTTGCTTTTCCCAGTGGTTCCCGAAGAATAAAGAAGGGTGGCTGTGTCGTCCTGTTTTATGTCGATAGACGGCATGTCTTTGAGGTCTGATTGCAGGAGGTCGTGTAATGTCGTAACGCAGCGGGATTCTAAGGTTCCTTGGATTAGAATAATGGGTATCTGGGTAGCTCGGAGTTTGTGAATGAGGTGGGAAAGTGTGAAGGCAATAACGGGTTTCGAATCCTTGACCTGCGTGACGATCTCTCTCTCAGTACTGAGTGGATTGGCGGTGGTGAGGATTGCTCCGATGGAGAGAATGGCGAGGTGAATGCATGGAAGGGCGATGGAATTGGAGGAAATCACCAGCACCACGTCGCCTTTTCGAATCCCCAGGCCATGCAGCCCGGCAGCGAGGGCTCTCACTTTGAGGCGGAGGGCGGAGTACGTGAGAGTGGTTCCTGAAGGGCCATCAATGAAGGCGATCTGCTGCATGTTGTGTTGGAGGGAGAATATGTAAGTGATGACATCCAAAGGGTGATGAGGGGGAGGGAGAAGGACGGGTTCTCTTTTGCTGTAGTAAATTCCGTTGGCTTTGCAGAACCCGCTCTGTTGATCAACCTGGAAATCTCGTTTCCCCTTCTGCTGTTCAGCCATTTCTTTTCCTTCCTGCAAATCACTCGGAGCAGTAAGAACAGCTTAACAGCTTACTATGGCAGGGGAGCTGTATGTCGAGTTGTACCATGCACATCACACGGTGACCGAACTCAAATCAATTACTTGCGAATATGATTTGATTCTCGTACTGCCTTCGAATATGGATTCTTCACCAAAACCACTGAACGGGGAGGGGAATTCTGCAAGAAATTCAACTCGTAAGATGTAGCTATGGACAGATGCACACACTTTCAGGCATTGAATTTACCAATATGCGGAGAGATGGCAATCCATACATTTCGGGGATTGTGGAGTTTGGCAGCCAACTTATTTGTTCTTGAACGTGTGACTTCGACTTCCAAACAGCGTGCAGTGTTGCATAAGTCAAACCATTTGCATCACAGGCTCTGGTATTTGTTAAATTTGATGGGTATTTACTTGTTTTGGTTTATTTAATCAGCAATTTTAAAATCTGCGCATCAATTATGACGATTACTTTAAGATTACTTTAAGATGACGATTACTCTAAGATAAGCACACAGAACTATGTTCATGAGAGTTCTATAAAAATTGAAGGGTTTTTTTTTGTTGTACAATAGAAATAATAAATAATAGAATTCATGGTTTTTTTTGTTGTTCAATAAAAATAATAGAAGTGATTTTTCTTGTTTATCTAGGTGAAACAAGTGTTGCATGGCAGCGTAGTCTTTGTCATGCTCGACGCGGAGTAAACGCATGGGTAGCAAGTTGCAGTACACATGGTATTCCTGAATTAGTTTTATTTGAAATTTATCAAAAATTATTAATGTTTGGTACATAACCAATGCAACCCAGCAATTACGGAGTGGCGTGTAGGCGAAGTCGCAGGTTCATTTTATTTAACAGTGATGTCATATACAATTTGCAGTGAACAATTCTGTCATATACATGAGACTAAGTAATTTATAGAATATTATAACATTGTATGAAGATTTTGATGTCGAGGGTGTTCGGTGATATACTTTTTGCACCAAACAGTTCCGTGATATACATTTAACGATTCTGTCATATACATGAGCCAGTAATTTATAGAATATTATGACATTGTATGAACTGAGCTGCCCTAAGGGGAAACCAGCTCAGTGACCCGAACCGCTTCATAACTGAAGTGTAGATTGTTACTAACGCAAAAAGAGTTCAAAATTGTGGCCCGTAAGGGTGGCCGTTACAACTGTGGAAAGTGTAGACAACATAACTATAGTAATCATGGACAAATGCATGAAAGGTCAACATGCAGATGACAAAATAACAGAGGAAAACAATAGACAGATCACCGGTATGGGTTGTAGTGCCGCGACGGGGCCATGCAGAAGGCAACAAATTTTGTCTCGCCAGGAGGAGGCAGCTCCTCATCGACTGGTGTTCGGTTCAGTTGCATGGTGTCGTCCATTTGTGATGGCACGTGCTCTTTCTTCTGTTCTAGTGCCAACACTGGTGCGGAGGTTGTTGTTGGTTGGGCTATTGTTGCTTGGCCTACCTCTGGTGGGAGGTGATTAGCATCCTGTAACGCGGAGAGCAATTGCAGAAGTTGAGAGGCTTTGTTGTCCAAGGCCTCTAGGCGGAACCGAAGATCGTCCATGTTCTGACACAGGTCGAACACCAGGCTCTGCACTAGGGCAAGGGGCGGGAGAGAAGCGGGAATTTTAGTGGACTGTGGAAGGGACAAGGAGGAGGTGGCTGAAGAGGAGGAGGATAGCAGTGAGGGAGTAGGCGGGGGACGAATGACCAGGCGGGGCCGGTTTGGCTGGCAGGCCGACCCGCGTTTCGACTTCCCTCGTAGCCGGGGCATATTCGGGACAGTGGGAGAGCAAAAATGTGCCAGCAACAGAGCAGGAGAGGACAAAATCAGAGCAGGGAAAGGTTGGGCAGGAGGCGGAGCTCTGAGAAGAAAAACCAGGAGAAGTGTTTGGTGCAGAATTGACATGGGTTTTCGGGTTGTCGGGGTGTTGGACTCAAAATTGGGCTTCTGTTGTTTCGTGGTCTACAAATAGCACAGACACTTCCGCAATATACAAATTGACAAGAGGTCCTGCGGATTATTTGAATTTTTGGATCACAGGTTCTGGGGTTGTCGTGCTGAAAATCAGGCTTCTATTGTTACCCGAATAAGTTTTCCTTTTTACATATGCTGGTGGACAAAAAAAGAAAAAACAATAGTACCGATGTCTGTTACATAGGGTGGTGAACATAAGTATGAAAACAATGGCGTTCCCGAATTAGTTTTCTTAAAAAGAGCGGGTTCTTGACTTAGCTAGTTTTTGGATCGCGGGTTGTCGGGTTGGGGACCTGTTGTTCTGTGGTCTACAAATAGCACCTAGACTTCCGCGATATACAAATTGACAAGCAGTTTTGCGGACTAGTTGAATTTTTTGATCGCGGGTTCTCGAGTTGGCGGGCTGAAAACCGAGCTTTTGTTGTTCCATGGCCTACAAAAATAAAATATGTGATTTCATGAAGTAGATATATAGAGCATGCACATAAGCTTCATCCCGGGTTGTCGGGGTTGTGGGCTGAAAATTGTAACATACCTCCTCGTTACGACAACAACTCTGATAACAAGTGCAAATTTATTTTTGTTTGTGCAAAAGGAAACAGACATACTTGACTCTACCTCGCCACCCGACGACTAACCAAACGCAACCACGATGATCACAACAAGAGGACATAAGGCGCACAACAAGCAACTGCAAGAATTAAACGACCATAAACATAAGGAAGAATCCATAATAGTAGATTTTACTATTTCTGCACAGGAAAGCAGGGCGTTTAATCTTAGTCCTCTGCTCCAGAGAGAAAGAAGGTCAGATAGGCTCATGGCCGACTGCTCAGGCAAAAACTAGTAACTCAACGACGAACAAGACACAAGCAAGGCAAACACAACAAGGCGACATACGACGTACAACAGGCAGTTGCATGCATTAACGATGATCACTCAGGAAATAAGTCAGATTGACTACCCGCCCGTCCTACCCTACAAAGGTTAGGACCTCCAAGACACATAAGCAACGCTCAAGCCCAGGTTCCCATCGATTTTAACCATTTAAGGTCTCGGGGCTGCGACTGTTCTGAGGAACATGGAGGTGTCTACATCCCGCCCGACACAAGCAGACCACGCAATGCAAGAAAACCAAGTACTACAAAATCAAGGACAACCATGACCTCTACGGGAGACGCAAGTCAGAAGGACTCCAACATCAACCTACCACTATTGAGACTCAAGACTTTAATCATAGACCAATTACTCCATTTGTTTTCCATTAAGCGATGAGCTACCAACCCAGTCTTAAACAATGTACATTAAGTAATTGCAAGTCCCTGTTTACTGAATCATAATGAAATTACCACAACATCACCATAACATAACCATATCGTCGCCTTCTATATCACAATATCATTGCAATTAAAATAATGATGACTTTATCTTTTGTTTGTGATTAATAACAACGGAACTACCAAAAACCGGTTCCTAATCAACTATGTAATTGCCTTTATAATAGAATAGCAGTGTAATTTAAACTAATAATGGCTTTCATTATTGTCAATAAAATAATCGTTGATTAACCTAATAAATTCAATTCAATGGGAAACCTATTAGCATCGTAATTAAAACTAATAATGGCTTCTTTACAAGACATGGCAATTAAATATTCGATGATTATCGTCATAAATTAAATTCAATGGGAACCATATTAGCATTGTAATTGAAACTACTAATGGCTTTCATTACAAGACACCGTAAGTAAAATATTCGATGATAACATATAACTTGAATTCAAATGGGAACACATTATAAATTGGATTGCAGAAGAATTTCATGGCATTATAATTTAAAATAATGATCACTTTACACTTCTGGTTACCTTAACAATACATAGTCATTATATTTTACCACACAATCTTGCAATTAAAAAAAAACACAAAACACTACCATTTATACGTGATCTAACCCTAACATTCAATTCGATTTATGGGCAATATCATTACCCTTACATATTCAACTAATCATTGACATTACCTCTATATATTAAATTAACAATTACCATGAAGTTGCTTTTTACCAAATACTAAAGCAACGTACAATACAACAGCAATGCTTCTGCCACTAATGTGCCAGATTATAACATCAAAAACGACAACTCCATAAACATATCTAATAATTAACAATAAAGGGGAAGTATTAAATTCTGAGACAGCTACCATGGTTTTCTTCAAGGCGCAATTATGGAAGTAGAAGGGTTGATAAAGGGCTGCGTAAAAAGTTGTTGGTGGTTTTCAAGGGGGACTTTTACTACACAAAAGGGCAATACTACTTATCGCAGCAATTGAAAAAGTGTGGACGATCAAATAAAATTGCCATCACTCAACCCTACGTGCATTCCCAAACAACCGTAATAACATAATTTCAGAGTTGGGACATGGATATTTGTGGAGTGATTCACTGTCTAACTCAGACATCAAAATTTTAAGGCGGTGGGAAGTGGGACAGTCCCGCCTATGCCTAAACTAACGCCGCCCCTCACGCACACCCCGTTGATGGAGACAATCTGCCTATCTATTGCAGAGGCGCCGACCCCAACGGAAGTGTTGTCTAACTCCTGGTAACGCTGGCAATGTAGCAAGGATCACAAATGCCAAAACAAAATTACTGTAACCAAATAAAACGAGATGCCAGATCACATCTGCCGAAACGATTTGGCAGTAATCATTACAAAAACGAAATGCCCACCAACGAATGCCCACAGTAAATTACAAAAACGAATTGACAGTAATTTATAAAACGAAATGCCCACCAAAAATGAAATGCCCACAGTAAATTACAAGAACGAATGGACAATAAATTACAAAACGAAATACCCACCAAAAACGAAATGCCCACAGTAAATTACAAAAACGATTGACAGTAAATTACAAATGCCCTCTCCCCCGGATGGGGTGTCAGCGCAGTTAAATGGAAGGAGTTTGCACGAGCCCGAAGGGCGGCGTGGCACGGGGCCACGTGATGGGCTCATGGCGCAGCCCATCGACGTACCCAACGATTAATGGTGAGTTAAACTCCATGGCAGGGCGCATTTACGCTTTCGCTTTCCTCTGCCTGTCGGTTATTTCCATGCCGATGTTCGTTTTGCTCGCTATTTCCCTCTGCGCGCAGGTAGCAGAGCTCTCTCCCGTCGATGGTCACACCAGCCGCTGGTCACA
>SNQJ01S0121186.1:15446-26389 GCA_010110895.2 Picea sitchensis
GGTGTCCTTCTTTGTCTTCCCATGACCCTTCTTTTCCTGTGGCTTGGACTGGTTTTCAGGAGACTGTTTGTTAGTTTGTTAGGGTCGTCTTTATCATACTTTTATTTTTTTGGATTTGCAGACCCGAGCTCCTGTTTATTCTGGTGCTTAAATTTCTTCTCGATTTTAACAACATATCGATAAGCAGCACCGAGTGATGAGATGTCCAAAAAATCCATTTCAATTTGGATGTATCTGTGTAGAGCCCCATGGTATTTCAGAACCAAATGTCGTTTGAAGTCTTTGATACCCAACTTGGTGCGTAAGGTATGAAAGGTATTGGTGAATTCTAGAACTACTTGGCCCCTCTCTTGCCGCAGTGTGGTCCATCTCATGTACTGGTCCTCATAGTTTCCAACAGGGTAATATTATTCTTTTATCGCATCCACAAAAAATACCAAGTGGGCTCGACCCCATATATTCTAGACTCCTCTCTGGAAATTTGCTCCCAGTAAGTTTCCCACCAATTTTTAACATGAGGGAGAGATTTAAGGAGTGCGAAGGTGATCTTTTCTCTATCGAAAAAATTGTGAACAGAGAAATAACCTTCTAGTAGATTTAACCATTTGTCTAGGGATTCTGCATCTATCTGTCCTTCTAATACAAAAATATCAAAATTAACTTGTACCTTGAAAGGAGATGTGCCTCCAAAGTGGCCGCTTGATGAATATGTGCCTGATGCTATCGACAGACGTTGAAAGATTGTTGGAGTTGCTTCAACACACACCAAGGATTTATTTTTCCTAAGGTATTTCCTTATTTATTAGTCATAATTAGTCATTATCCAGTCTCCTATATTTTAGGGGAGAATATTCCACTTGGAGAATATTCTCTTTCAATTGACACTTTAGTTTGACTAGTTGAGTTGAGTTTAGATGTTGCATTGGTTTTTTCACCATGCAACATTGGGATCATCACCAGAATGACACATTACCCTTGATTTCCTGAGTTAAATCCTTACTACTCTTTGTTCAGTTAGTTAACTGAAGACTAGTTGACTAGTTAACTCAACTATGTGGAAATTCACTCCCGTAACTGCCTGAGAGACTAGACTAGGTGGTAGTTTACTCCCGTAACTGCTGGTGTGTGTCCAGATCACACTAGACCACCACTATGGCTCATTATTTACTCATGTATCCTATATCTATTGTAAATTATTCACTCTTTGAGTGTGGAATATGGTTAATGAGAATTCTTCCATTCTTTTTCTCTTGCTTTTTCTTTCTCAATTTCTCTCTGCAAATGTGTGTGGTATTTTCTAGCTAGATCTATTCTGTGCAGGTTCAACACATTTACATGGTATTAGAGCCAACAAAATGTTAAGAAAAATCTACACCAAATTACTTTTGCAGGTACTAAAGATTGAAGACAACAAAAAGATGGATTATTCCTCGGAAATACTTCTCACGCCTCATAACTATTTGGAATGGAAGCCAAAAATGCTGCTTCTGCTCAAATGCAAAGGCTTGTACCAAATAACTATGGCAATGGAAGTGGAGCCTGATTCTGCCGATGAGAAAAACGATTTTCTCAATAGACAATATATGGCCATAGGATGGATCCTCTCGTTTATTTCTCCTGAAATTCTCCATCAAGTATATGATGACTCACAAGAATCAACTCCAAATGAATTATGGACCAAATTGGAGGTTTTATTCGGGAATAAAGAAGATTGTGAAGATTTCATGCATGAGGTTGAACAGATAGAGTCAGAAGAGAAGCCATTGGAAGATCAAGTCTCTTATTATGAAGAGTATTCTACAAAAGTATTTGCACAAATTTGTACTCCATTAATTGAAGATGATGTCTACTCCATTTCAGATTTTTTTTCTGAATTCCATGTGGAAGATATATGGCATGCATCTCAAGGGTCACATGCAGACACTTTTTCATGCGCAATGCATGCATCTCAAGAGACAAAAAGAGATGCGCACATCATACTCAATTCTGTTATTTTCTGAGAACAATTTGCAGAAACAAATTAGATATTTGAATTCCTCTTGGGAAAATATCCAATTTAAAAAAAAAATCGTCTGAAACGGAGTCTAGGAAGTGAAGTTATGATCATTTCAAAATCAACAAAATTTTAGTGTTTTTCTGGAAACGGTCACACGGTTTTCAAAGTTTCATCCAAACTTTATTTGGATATTCTTCATTACAAGAAGAGAAAGTGGATATGTGTGGACATCTCAATGGTGCATCTACTTCATCAGATCCGTGCAGACATATAAATCTTCAACAAGCACAAACTTGCATAGTTGCGAGGTCTTCTTGGAGTGAAGGACACAATTGCTTAGCAACTGTTTTTTGTTCCTTCTCATTTTTATTTTCTTTACATACATTGTATCTTGAGGGGGGGTTTTTCCCATGAGGTTTTCCCTCTTTCCTCACTTTATTTTAGTGTATCTTTTGTATTTGGGTACCTAACATGGCCTCGTTTCTGGGACCCACTCTTTATTTTCACCATAGTGATGTTCAGGGGGGGGTGTTGGAGTTAATTCAACACACACCAGGGATTTCTTTTTCCTAAGGTTTTTCCTTATTTATTATTCATAATTAGTTATTATCCAGTCTCCTATATTTTAGGGGAGAATATTCCACTTGGAGAATATTCTCTTTCAGTTGACACTTCAGTTTGACTAGTTGAGTTGAGTTTAAATGTTGCATTGGTTTTGTCACCATGGAACATTGAGATCATCACCATGCTAATGCGCACTTTCCTTGGGATCATCACTAGACTGGCGCATTACCCTTGATTTTCTGAGTTAACTCCTTACTACTCTCTATTCAGTCAGTTAACTGAAGACTAGTTGACTAGTTAACTCAGCTAGGTGGCAGTTCACTCCCGTAACTGCCTGAGAGACTAGGCTAGGTGGTAGTTTACTCCCGTAACTGCTAGTTTGTGTCCAAATCACTCTAGACCACCACTATGGCTCATTATTTACTCATGTATCCTATATCTATTGTAAATTATTCACTCTTTGAGTGTGGAATATGGTTAATGAGAATTCTTCCATTCTTTTTCTCTTGCTTCTTCTTTCTCAATTTCTCTCTGCAAATGTGTGTGGTATTTTATAGCTAGATCTATTTTGTGTAGGTTCAACACATTTACAAGGATGTGGGAAAAACTCTCCATCATTTCATCCCTCTGTCGCGTGAGATCTTTCTCAAGCAACATATTGATAGAATCGTCTGCTCTGTCGTTTTTCTTTTCTTCCACCATTGAGGGTTTCTTGGGTGTGCGAGAGAGATTGTCATCAAGAGAGACAAGATCGAGACCCAACTTGCTATACTCGGACTTCATCGGGGACATGCACTGAAAAATGATCAAGAGCAACCTGCTCTAATACCACTGATCCAGATTATTTTTGGCATGAAATGAGAGCGGAGATATAATAAAGAAATATATAGAGATATCTTAGATATCCAACAATATAACATAAATGTATCAGAGATGAAACCATAAACACAGAGATACAGTAATACAGATTTTTCTATTAATGAACGAAAATGTACAAAGACTGTAAAAATACAGAGTGAAAGACTCGCTAGAATGGTGACAACTTATCTCTGAGAAGAGATGTGACGACTACTCGCATTCACAAGAAGATGATTATTACAATGAGGCTCTAAGGGCCTTTTTAACATAAGGAAAATCCAAAACCCTAACCCCGGAAGATGAAAATCCAAAAGGTTTGCGGGCCCCGATGGAGGTAGTTGATACGTCAACTTCTCGGGGGTGTAACTTTTGCATATGATATCCGTTTTGGCCATTCGATACACTGTTAGAAATATCTATCCGAGGACTACAACTTTTGATGTGAGCAACATCGTTGGAGTTTCCTTGTTGCTCCCCATTTTCCCCAAAAATGTCATTTAGGGCTTCAAAACGGCCTTGAAAGTTTGGGACCCAAAACAACTACTAAAAATAGTAAATTAAAAAAATTGCCAGAAACTGTTTTGAGCCAGTTGAAAAAGGTGGGTGGCCATCGATATCCACCTGGATCAGCAGGTATGTGATCATATACACCAGGTCTATTACAAAGTTACAAATCTGATTTGAATGATGAAATTGATGAGGGATTTTGGTTGAGGTACATGTTGGGTACATGGTTGAGACAAGTAGTTGATGAGTTGACACATAAATGAGGTGTATAGTTGATGATGTTGGTACATCTTGATGGGTCATAGTTGATGAGTAGTTGATACATGATTGGTACATACTTGGTACATGGTTTGAGGAACTTGTTAGTAGTATTGTTGACACATGGTTTATGGATGATGCAACATACTTGTATTGGTATATAATTAGAATCACATATTGATCTTGGTGATGATTATGAGTTGTTGTGTTATGCTTGGTTGATGCACATATTTGAGAGTTGTCTTGGTGATTGATCTTGGTGAGTAGATATGATTTGGTTGATAAGATTGATGAGATAGGTTATTGTGATAGGTTGTTTGGATAGGTTGTTGTGACATGTTATTTGTATAGGTTGGTGCATTGTTGATGAACTTGTTTATGGTACAGGTTGATTACAGGTTGAGGTACAGGTTGGTGCATGGTTGATGCACTTGTTTATGGTATAGGTTGATTACAGGTTTTTTGGTACATGTTGGTGCATGGTTGATGCACTTGTTTATGGTACAGGTTGATTACAGGTTGAGGTACAGGTTGATGCATGGTTCAGGTTATTGGTACAAGTTGTTTGGTGCAGGTTGATTGGTACAGGTTTACAACAATATATCTCACAGTGATAGTGTGAAAGTGGTTCCATCATTCTACTTCTACATCAGGGCGATTGGACGGGGCAAGGACAAGTGGTTGTATCCACCTTCCGGTTGTATCTGAAGACCATAGGGGCTTGGAGCCTCCTTTTGGTTGCAACCAGAGAATTGAGGAGTTGGAGCTTCCCTCAGGTTGTAGCCTGAGAAACTAGGGGGTTGGAGCCTCCTTCCAGTTGCAGTTGGAAAACAAAGGAGGTTGGTGCTTCCAATTAATGTAATTCTTAAAGGCATATAAGGAAAAACATTATGTGGTTTTCTTCCGCCTTGGGTTTCCACGTAAAAACACTAGTGTGCTATGTATGTGTATGATTTCTCATTTGTTCATTGTTTATTTACTCTGCAACTATTGGATGATAACGCTACATTGATATAACACTTGCATATTGTGGTTAAAAATGATTGAATTTCTCTATTACTGATTCACCCCCCCTCTCAGTAATCCAAAAATTGATTTCAGAGTTGGTTCCTTTAGGAAACAATTTAACCACTAGAAGGAGATCATGGATTATTCTGAGAATGGAGTACCAATGTTTAATGGTCAAAATGGTTTTAAGTATGAGATGTGGAGCATAATGAAGAAAATATTTTTACAGGCACATGGACATTATATTTGGCTATCAGTTGTATAGGATATGATAGTTTAAAAAGGGCAAAGAATGCAACCAAGAAGGAATTGAAGAAGAATACAAAAATAGTAATGGATTTCATCTGGGAAGGATTACCTAATCCGGTAAGAGAAAAGGTTGGTAAATGTTCATCAACAAAAGAACTTTGGGATAAGTTACATGACGTATATTCTTCACCCATCGCAGATGCATAAAATGCCAAAGAAGATGTAGATACAAATCAAGAAGAATTATGTTCACCATGTCAAACAGATTCATAAGATGAAGAGTACATAATCACTAGAGGTATGTTGTTTTGCTTTAATTGTGAAAACATGGACATCTTGAAATAAAATTCCATGAAGGAAATGAGACAAAAAAACTAATTGAAAAGGAAGAAAATTATGAAGGAAAATTGATTAGTGCTTTAGATGAACTAAGAGAAGAAAATAAGTCACTCAAGGAAGAATTGATGAAACAAAATGAAAGTGTTCACATTTTTTAAGAATCCCAATAGGTTATCAAGAACTTAAGAACTCATCTAAAAGAAGCCAAAAGGATCAAAGAAAATCTTGAATATCAAAAGAAGTATTTGGAAGCCAACATAGAAGCACAGAAGGAAGAAACATAAATGAGAGAGAAGATATTGACAGATCATATTAAAGAAAGAACTAATGATCTAAACCGGTTTGAGGCAGAGTTTGGTCAAGAAAAGAAAGGACTTGAAGAAGAAATAATCACATTAAAAATTCATCATGAAGAAGAGAAAATAACAGAAGAAGCGATGAAGTCTCAGATAATGAAGAAAGAAGATGAGGTTGATAAGCTTGAAGAAGAAGTTGTCACATTGAGAAGTAAAATCGTCAAGCTGAACAAGAATTTTAAAGAGACAGAAACATCCACATCAATTATAGAGAATGAATAGAAGCACTCTAGGTTGCTAGAAAAGAAGAATGAAGAAAATAGATAGAGTTATGCAGAAGTACTCAAAGGAATGAATCATGGTCAACCAGAATCTAAGAAAACTATTGAAGATACATCTTCAAGAAGACCATCCATTTTCAAGCTAGAAAGAAGCTTCAATCATGATCATGATCAGTTAAGGCAAAAATTCATAAGGACTACACCACAAAGAAGATCATTCACTCCTATGTATGAAAATTTATTTTATGGTCATTTTTTTTATTGTACTAATTTTGGACATAAGATTGCAGATTGCAAGGATTATAAAAGAAATGTTCAAGCAAGAAGTTTCTATGTGGCCACACATAACATTGAGTGTTACAAATGTCATAACTATGGACACATAGCTAGTGATTATAGAAGCATGATAGATCCTTCCATGAAAGAGAACACTTATATCATATATAAGAAATTATGGATAAGAAAATAGGAAGAACAGGTGAACAAAGACCAGGTACCAGAGATCACAAGATTGGAAATAAAACGAGATGAATAAAATTCTACAGAGAAAAATAAAGATGTCAGATACATAAAGGTTTGGAAAATAACTGAAAGAAAGGAAGGACAAGTAAATAAGGAACATGTTCAAGAGATTGTACTTTCATGCATTGTAGTGAAAGATGAATCCATAGATAGAAAGAAATAAGTCAGAGCTTAGAGAGATAATGAATCTACCAATGAAGATGATAATGAATACACATCAGAGCAAGAATTGTTATGAAACATCCATCTTAGAGACTCCCGGGTAATATGAATATTAGACAGGGGGAGTCTATATGATAGCTGTGATAGACCAAATAACCATCCTTCGAGCAACTTCTAGAGTTTGAGAATAAATATTCAGATAAGTCAGTTAGCAGAAGTACAATTTGATAGATTAATCAAGAATTCATGATAGTATAATGATAAATGGGTCAACATTATGGACAATTGCGCAAGTAGAGTCTTGGACAGTATGGACAAAGATGGATTCGTAAGAACACTTAACATGTTTGGATAGATGTATGAAAGTGGACGAGCATGGATTCATAGATTGGCTTACATAGTGGTTTAGAAACAAAGGAACATTATCATTATGGATGATAATTACACAGGAAATGGCTCGAACAATGCTAATGGATTCCAAATTAATAGGTATTTTTTGGACACATGTAGTGCATACAACAGTTTACATTCAAAACAGATTAATGCTCAGAAACAACAATGACAAAACTTCCTACGAACTATGGAAAGGAAGCGTAGAGAACAAACTATACATCAAGGTAACTCAAGGTAGTATTTTATTAATTGAAATTTATGTTGATGATATTTTTTTGGAAGTACTAATGACATGTTAAGACAAAAATTTGCAAAGGATATGCAGAATGAATTTGAAATATCATTACTTGAAGAACTATATTTATTTTTGGGTCTTTCGATATGTCAAAGCAACCAATGAATTTTTATTTCTCAAACTAAGTATGTCAAAGAAATGCTAAATAATTTCGGAATGAAAGATTGCAAAATAGTTACCACTCCTATGCAAACCAGTTGCAAATTGAGCAAAGATGATGATTCAAAGTCTACAAACCAGAGGCAATACAAGTCAATAATTGGTAGCTTACTATATTTGAAAACATCCAGACCAGATGTAATGCAGGTAGTTAGATAGGTGGCACAATTTCAAGAAGCACCAAAGAAATCACATGTATTAGCAGTAAACAGGGTTTTCAGATATCTCAAAGGAACAAAAGAGTTTGGATTATGGTATCCAAAAGGAAAGGATCTATCACTTATTTCCTACACAGATATATATTGGGAAGGTTTCCTTGATGACTGACAAAGAACCAATGGAGCAACGTTCTACTTGGGTGAGTGTTTAATATCATGGATAAGTAAGAAACAATCATCAATATCCTTATCTACATCCGAGACATAGTATATTGCGACAACACATTGTACATAGGTTCTATGGATAAAACAAACTTTGATAGATATAGAGGTTGAGTATGATGATCCCATTCCAATCTATTGTGATAATAAAAGCACCATCAGTATCTCAAAGAACCTGATGATGCACTCCAAGACGAAGCACATTCCAATCAAGTATCACTTTCTACAGGAACAGGTTGCAGAGAAGAACATCAGAGTTGAATACGTGGGCACAAAAGAACAAGTGGCAGACATATTTACAAAACCACTTCCACAGGAAGCCTTTGAGTATCTTCTCCAGAGACTAGGAGTAATTTCTACTCCAAAATGAATGATTATATTATATGTCTTAGATGTACATGAGGAAGCACCATAAATGGGACAATTCAGGTTGGGAGATCAGTTTCAGGAAGAGTTCTATTAGGGGGAGCAAACCCGGATGGAAATATACCTTTGTCATTGATGACAAAAGGGGAGGGATTTATCAGATGAAAAGGTAAATGCTTGGATCGAGAGCATAGAGGCATGTTTCCAAGGGGAGCGATTGTCACAAGGGAAGAATTAGCGATATGCCTTCAGAGTGATACCCTTTGTCAAAGGGGGAGATATTATTCATATGAAGGGAGAGAGAGTAATCAGAGGCTTATAAACACAAAGAAAATCAAAGGTATGTAGACAGGGGGAGTAGCCCCAAGGAAAGTCCAGTCAGGGGGAGTATCCCCAAAGGTAGATACCCTTTTCCATTGATGTCAAAGGGGGAGAGATAGAAACATTGATGAGGAGTATAAGCATGAATGTTATCATGACTAAGTGTTGCCATCAATGCCAAAGGGGGATATTGTTAGACAATTGACTTAGGTTGATGGAAAATTGGTATGGATTGTTGGTTCTCATTGATGTCAACCATTTGAGAGAGATATTGTATATTGATTTCAACCCTTAGTGATTGATGTCAACCCCTAGAGAAAGTCCGGTAGCGAATTCCGGTAGCACAAAGGTTTGGGTAATGGACCCAAGGTTGTTTCATGTATAATGATATGAATTTTAATATATTTTAAGGTAAGAATATTATAAATAGATAGTAAATGTCATTCCATTTCTGGTGGTATGTGGAAAGTCACATAACTCCTCACGGTTAGAGAGTTATGGCCATGTGAAGTTGGAGAAAGGTTTGGGTAATAGACCCAAGTTTGTTGATGGATAATGGTATGCGTTTTGATATATTTGCAGGTAAGAATATTCTATATGGATAGTATATGTCATTCCATTTCCAGTGGTATGTGGAATGTCACATAACTCCTCACGGTTAGAGAGTTATGGCCATGTGAAGTTGGAGAACCCCCATGAGTCATCTAGAAGCCCCAAAAGGTTAAAGTAGTCAAAGTGGTTTAAGAGATTTTAGAAGGTAAATAATAAAGTGAAGTGATGAGTGTACTATAAGTCAAAGTGAATACAAAATAAATTATTTAAATAATAAAGTTAATGGATAAATTACTAAGTTACAAGTGGTTAGAAGTGGGTTAACCCTAAAATAAGGAAAGTGGGTTAAGATGGTTAAAAGGTAACCCCTTGAGGAAGCTACATGAAAGTATAAATAAGAGGAAAGGCTCTCTAATTTTAATCAAACTTGAGAATATTGAATATCTACAAGTTACTGAGGTAACCAAAGGATATCTAAGACGAATTTTAGAGGGAAGGTGAAGTAAAGAAGGACAAAATTCAAGGGCTGATAAATTCTTTTGATGATGCTTTCTAAGGTATGTTATTTACAGGTCATCTCATCATTTTCGTAATAATTTTTTTTTCTAGAATTATTCAGACCGTGAAATTGGGATTCCATTGAGGAAACCTATCCAAGTATTTGTGATACAAATTTCAACTCGTGGGTCGTTGTATTTGTGGATTTACACACTGTGGAAAATAAGTTTTGTGGCTAGTCCTGAAACTAGTCTAAAACAAGCATGTCGGGTAAAAATGTCATAACTTATTCATAACCGATCCAAATTTAGTAAGACCAAATGTATTAGTTAGATTGCAAGCTATAGTATTATGTGTACAATTTTCAGATCCATACAACAAATATTCCATGCGGGGCACGCTCTACAAGTTCGATCTATAGAATAAGATAGAATTCAACAAGGTATGCCATTTTTGCTATAAATCCTTTTCTGAGAGGTTCCAAGTAGTGATGTCTGGAGGAATTGCATAAAACACATTGAAGAACATTGTGTACTATTTTTAGATATTTATTCATTGTAGGTACATAGTTATGATTATTTCAAGTTAGGGTTGTTGACTAATCCAAAACTAGTCACGTGAGACTAAAGTGAAGTTTGATGAAAATGCTAGTCTCTTGTTGTTAAAGTTAAGGAAGGTTTGTAGGTATGTGATCATATACACCAGGTCTATTACAGAGTTACAAATCAGATTTGAATGATGAAATTGATAAGGGATTTTGGTTGAGGTACATGTTGGGTACATGGTTGAGACAAGCAGTTGATGAGTTGGCACATACATGAGGTGTATAGTTGATGATGTTGGTACATCTTGATGAGTCATAGTTGATGAGTAGTTGATACGTGATTGGTACATACTTGGTACATGGTTGGAGGCACTTGTTAGTAGTATTGTTGACAC
>SNQJ01S0121186.1:42526-55301 GCA_010110895.2 Picea sitchensis
TTGAGTCGGGTATTGGTTTTTTTGTGTGTGCATGAGGCAGGTACGTGAATTGAAGCTGGATCTCTAGAGCTGAACTAGTCAGGACTACTCAAGGAAAATCATTGGACAATATGTACTTTTCTCTCTCCCTTAGCATAAAGAACACTTGAATATCTTAGATCTAGGAAATTTAATATCGTGATCTATTGGTGTATGTCTCAAATCCAGAGCATATCTGAGGGAGAACTATCCTGTTCATGGGAGGAAAATATCCATTAACACATACCTAATCAAATATGGGAAGAGATATCTATAGATTTCATTACAGGTTTACTAAGATCAGAAGGTAAGGATTTCATTTTTGTGGTCATGGATAAACTCACAAAATATGCCCATTTTTGTGGAATTCAAAGTACATATATGGAAAGTCAAGTGGAGGAATTGTTCATGAAGGAAATTCATAGACTTCATGGATTTCCTAAAGTAATAGTAAGTGGCAGAGATCTAAAATTGACAAGAAAGTTTTGGAAATAATAATGGAAGATGAGTGGAATAACATTATCTATGAGCTCATCATATCATCCACAAATATATGGTCAGCCATAAATAGTTAACAAATGTTTAGAGGTTTAACTATGTTTCTATTCTTCAAACAAGCAATCTCAATGGGTGAAGTGGCTCCCTCTACGCTTTTGAGAGATGCTCCAAACAACCCCCTATAATACTTGTTCTTACTAATAAGTTTCTTATGAAATCATTTGGTCCGTAAGTGTGGGACTTGTCGCCCTCATGCTTCACCAACATGAATCCTCTGTAGAAATGAAATATTTTCTTCACAATCTCTTCTCATGATTGATTATATGGCTCCTTTCTCTATGTAACCTACGCACAAGAAACTGGCTAAAAATGCAATGAAAATCTAGTCTTTTAGTTTAATATCCTCTACATTAATCACAACAATCATTAGAAAATGTCTCTACCTCCATCTACCAATAGGTAGAAAAGAATGACTTTGTTGTTGATTGGTTCACTACTTGTAATGTCATGGTCAATTACCAATCAACTATTGTGTATGAATGACTACAACTAGCTCTATTAGTTTGTTAGAAATTTCCAACCACAACAAATCTATATTGCATGAACTTTTCCAATCTTGTTTGTACCCAATTCATTAACACTCCAACAACAATATAATAAAAATCCAACATTAAATATATAAATACAGTAAATACTTTGGTTCAATGGCACTTTTAGTTCAACATTGACACAATTATACAATTGCATATTATAGCCAACAACTAAGGTAAGTCACACTTAAATCTCACATATGGAGAATCATTTCAATATATCAAAGGGAGAATGTTTCACTTTCCAACCCCTTATCACTTCAACAACTCATAAAAAAAATGCTTTAATTCAAGAGCCCATCACCCATTGAGATCATTGTAGCATTAAAAAATGTGAGGAACACTTCCTCTTTATCAATGCTACTAGCATTGGCATATGCATACATAAATATTCAAGGACTGTAACTAATGAAATGACCCTAGGAGGAAATGGTAAGGCTTGTATATTCAAACAAAGACCAACATTCCACATGACATTGAAAACAAGATAAGCAGTCTGTGTATTCATGTGAAATTACTTTTGAAAATCCTTTATTCTTTTTGGGAGTCTCATAAGTTCTAAAATCATTCTCTATTTATAAAAATTGTTTCATAATGGGTAATAAGGAATTGGCAATGAATTGAGAGAGATAGACTAATGAAATGGAAAAATGGTTGTCTTAGAATGATCCAGGGGATCAAATTTTGCTCAAAAATTCAAAGTGCTCGGAATCACTTCAAATCAAATGAGAGCGTAGGCCTCGTCATTATGAACCCAATGCATCTCGTTTGGGTTCAAACGAACGTCGGGAGCGAGAGATATCGCGTTCTGTTCAAAATGACAAACATGCAAAAAAAGGGATGCTGACTGTACAGTCCGTACGAATGCTGACGTGGCAGTCCATACGACACGTGGCAGGGCTGAGTGGCAGACAATTGGTAGGTGTGGGTGAACGACATTGCAACATGTGGCAGTATTTGGTTGGTTGTATGGTGCCACGTGGCCCAGTCATGGGCTACCATGTGGCACCATATTATTGGTTGCTTGTTTAAAATTTTATTGGAGTCCACCGGGTTCGACCCTGTGACCTCCATCCACATGTAAAGTCTTTGCATAGTATGCACTGCCAACATGCCCCACTGTATTCCTTGTTATATATATGGATTAAAATAAATTTAAGTTAGATTTGTTGTGTGGTCGACGCGGGGGTTCAGGCTGGGGCTTAGCCCCAGCCCGCGGTCGTATACACCGTATCATATGACCCTTTATTACATCGGTTGGCACACGTGCGTGATTTGGTTTGAATGTGTTTGAATGGTTTTTAAAACCAACGACCCACCACTTGTTTCTTTACTATTTACCTTTGGGACGAAGCCCCATTTGAGTTTGCGCGTGGTCACATGGGCCACATGACCTCGCCCTTGATAGTTAGGGGCTAGGTGTGCCCGTAACCGTCCTACAATTTGCACGGTTTGCGCGGTTGCATCCGGTGCTAAGTTTTTACGCTTAAATATGCATGTGGGCTAGGTTGAGCCAACAAGGGTGCGTTTTGTAGATGCAGAGACAACAAGTTTGAAGGGGGACTTCTAGGAAGCCTATCTTCTTCAATTTTTGGCCAAACGAGGTGCCGAAAAAATCCCAACTAGGGGTTTTTGGACGTTCTGAAGCCATTGGAGCAGTCTATTTGGCATTTTGAGCATTGTAAAGCACATTTTTGATCACTTTGAGCAAATAATACAAATGATCCATTGGAAGCTGGACCAGGAGATGTAGCCCAAGAGAGGGGTGAACTCCTTTATCATTTGCTGTGTTATGTGTTTTTTGTTCACTGTTATTGCTACTGTTGATATGCATCTTGAATGAGTAAATTCCTTTTAAGTTGTGTTGCAAAGTTGATCCATTTTCATTTTAACACATAAATTTTACTTGCAAATAATTTCAAGAATACAAGTCTTCTTCATTTTTAGATCATAGAATTATATTAATTGAGGTTGAGTGGTTGCATGTTGAAGTATACAATATGACACTATGGTGAATAACACGACTTTGGTTATCAGGGTATCCATAGAGAGTACGACATCCAAAAGAATACACATAGCTTTCTAGTGGCCCAATGTCTTAGCACGGGGGAAGTTTACTAAGATTCAAAGATTGAATTTAGAAGTTTAGTTGAGGACATTGAAATAGTTATATGATCACAACCATCAATCTCTTGGACACGATAGAAAGATAGTCTAAAACTCTTATTTGTTGGGCTTCGAAGCTTTAGTGAATTCAAATAGAAATTAATTATGACATAGTGTATATTGTTGATACACATGTGAAATACATGGTGTTGGGTAATGCAACACCCCGTTTTCTCCAATATGTAAATATATGTATAAATGTTACCATGAGTCATGGCTAGTATGTTTAATGCTTGGACCAT
This sequence comes from Picea sitchensis, assembly GCA_010110895.2. Taxonomy (NCBI): domain Eukaryota; kingdom Viridiplantae; phylum Streptophyta; class Pinopsida; order Pinales; family Pinaceae; genus Picea; species Picea sitchensis. The sequence goes on from SNQJ01S0121186.1 coordinate 46,041, forward strand.
GATGAACATTCAAAATGATAAAAATACATTTTGATGATAACTAAAAGAAATTGTTAATGGGTGGATTACTTACACAGAATATGATGCGATGAAAGGGAAATGGTAAGGAAAAATCTCCTTGCCAGTTTAATATTCAAGAAAACCCAGATTGCCCATTCTCCCAGAATTTCAAGTAATGAAGGAAGTTGGTAGTTGAACTACTAGATTCCCACAATTATGGGAAAGAATGGAGGGCTATACCAGAACTGTCTTGCTTCATAAGCACAAGAAGAAAATTACCCATCTGGAGACTTCTAGAATGGCCTTGAATTTGGAAAAAAAAAATCGACCCATGAAATTAGAGAGGTCGAAGAGTGGTATTAAACACACGAAAATGGATAGGATAATGTTCAGAAAAATGTCTCTGGTTCATAGCAGAACATAAGAGAGTCAAGTTCTCTGTATTCTGGGTAAGAAATAGTGAGTAAGAATATATAAATCAAGCTGATAATTAGGGCTATGAATTTTTGGGTGTTAGTTGTGCAAGCTAACTGTTGTGACTCCCTGAGTCAAGAACAACCCCCCTTGCTAGGTAGAATTGGATATTTTTCTTGTTGATTTCTATTGGTGAAGGAGAGTGGCCTTCATCTTTTTACTTCTGTTAATGAGTGAAAATTTTCCTTATGGAATCATCTTTTGTCTCGGGGGTGACCAACTACAAGGATAGACAAAGACAACAATTTCCAATTTATCTTAAACTCTTAGATGAGTGTTTCAATGTTTTGTATTTTCCATGATAAGTTCCTTGATGCTATGTAATTTATGTTTTGGTTATATGAAGAAATTGATATTCTGTTCAATTAGTGAAATTGATGCTCTATGTGCATGGTTGATTATAAAATATGAAGAGAGTCATGGAAAACATATTTTTTTGTTTGCCTCTGACTGACTTTGTTTTTAAAGACTCTTGTAAGTAGTTATCTATAGCTCTGAGTAAGAACATAGTGCTAGTTTGACATTTGCAACCATTCATATGAATGAATTTCATATGTGTTAGTAGTGAAGACTAAGCTGTAAAAGTCTTCACAAAACATCTAAAGATAGGGATATATATTTTCTGTTAAATGAAGGTTTCTCCCTATAACATTGAAGCTCTAGATCAGTTCTAGGAGGTGACCTGCCCCTGGTTAAAGATCAAGTCTTAGGAGCCTCTTGGAAGACTTAGATGAATGCTAAATAATCTATGGAAGCATGGGTAAAATCCATTAACTTCCAACCAACATGATAAAATAGATAAGGGGGAGTTGGTCTCATAAGTTTAGGCTATCTAGTTGGGAGGATAAGGTAATTAACATGATAAATGTGTGTATAAATTGAAATAAAGAATTATGTGTCTTGTGTTTAATTTATTCCTTATTTTAAGATAAGGTAAGAATTAAATTCTTACTCTGATTTACTTAGTAAAACCATGTCCAAAGGTAAAGACTAGAAATGGGGGATTTTCTCTAAATAGTAGAAAATATTTTCATGAATATAGGTGGTAGTAAGTTCGGGTAAAAACACAATTTTTACCGTGGAAAGTTTTATTTACAAGAGATTTTATTTTAAAGAAACTCAATTAAATAAATACATGTGTTTATGTATTTTGATTTGTTTCCTCAATGAGATTTGCTTGGTGAAGGGAGGATGGTAATTCCTGGTAATTTTTCCAAAATTACCTTTTATTTCTTAATAAGTTGAATATTAAGAGGAGGAAGTCTTATAACATAAATTTTGAAATTTTATCAGGTGCATGAGAAGTGGAAAATCTCAAAATTTCTTCTTCTGGGAAAAATATTAATTTTGTTAAATTAACCAGACACATGGATTCGGTCTTAGGCTAATTTTATAACCTTGAAGAAATTTTCTTGTAAGTATATTTATTTTTGTATTAATTTAATACCCAACAAATTATATTTTTTTCCTTTCTATTATCATTTTAATAATATTAAACTCCACCGGGCTATTGAGCACCGAGATTTTGAGAACTAAAGCATGCATGGTGAGTGATAAACTTGGGGGGCGATATAGCTAGTATATTATAATATTATTATAATTGAACCCCACCCCCACTGGGCCATCGAGCACCGAAAGATTGAGATGTGAAGGTACGCGTGAAGATGGTATACTTGGGGTGATATAAGATAATAATATTAAATGTCGGTGTGTTTGGTGCACAATATAACTGATGTTGGTGCAAACACATTATAAACTATTAATAATATTAACTCTATCGGGTTATCAAGCACCAAATGATCAATAGGAAAATTGCCTATGGTAACTTATATCCCTGGAGGGTCGGTGCATATATATTATAAACCTAACTTAGTAAACCCTGGATATAATATAATAATACTAAAATATATCAAGGTTTCATGCACCAGGAAATAAAAAGGGATGTTCATGTAATAAATGAATTACCCGGGGATGGTGCAATTTTATAATAAAATAATAATATTAACTCCATCAGAGTGTCAGGCACTGAGAGTTGGAAAAATGAGGGTGTGTAGGAGAAATTATATACCCGGGGGGTCAATGCAAACATATGATAAATAAATTTCATAAACCTGGAGAATTATAACTATAAATACTATTATTAATTTCCCACCTGAATGTCAGATCTCAAGGAAATGGTAAACTTTGGCATGTTTGGCAGGAGATATCCTTGGGGACCAGTAAAATAAAATTTAATTAATAAACCCTATCAGGATTTTGGGACCCCAAAGTAAAAAGGGGAAAGTAAGTTCTCAGTATTTACCGGACTGGTGAAATATATTCTGCAAAAAATGTTAATACATGGAGTATTAAGCTAATGAGGATGAATAATTAATAATGTGGATTAAATAAATAAAATCCTAAGGCATGGGATCTTAATGTAATGATTAATTAAATTAATAATATTATAAGAAATGGATAGGTTTTAGCACCTGGTTGGGTCAGTCTTTGTGCTTAGTGATGACCTGGCATATCATGGTTGGTCAAAGTGTCAAGTGGCTATTAGGCCACATGTTAGGGTGATTTAGAATTTTCGAGCTAGGTGGAAGGCGATGATATGGCCATGTGTCACACCAGGTGTTAGGTTGTGGTAGTGCCACATGTCCTAAGTGCTCACTGACTATCATCTCAAGTGTTTGATATTGGAATGAATATTGGTTTACCCGGGGACTAATATCCCGATACCCTAGTGGGCCAATGCCCTGGGATATTAGTTATCAAAATATTGTTAAGAAGAATTGAGTGTGGGATATCCACGGGAGATGATATGGCGTTAAGTCAAGATATGAAGTATGTTGATATCTCGATACTTCGGTGGGACAACACCCCGAATTATTGGATATCAGAGAAATGTGTGGAGAAATGGGTCGAGAGAAGAGAAGGCCAAGGGCCCGATGGCCCAGATGACAGATGCCACGAAAACATCCCCACCATCATCCACACCAACACTATAAGGTGATGTGTTATAGTGCATTAATTCCATGTTGGATGGTACAGATGATGTGGATTCACAAGGATGCCACGTGGGGGTGTGGCGGTCTTTGGGAAAGAAGGCCTAAAAACTTTAAGAGGCCATAAATTTTGATCCAAATCTCATATTTGAGAATGGTTACAATCATTATAAAGCTATTGGTGAGAAAAATACAATGAGGCCCTCGAAAATAGGATTCGAGGTGGATAAGAAAAATCAAATTTTTGATACCCCCCATTTTAAGAGAACCTAAGGGGTGGGTAGGTTACAGAGTGGTATCAGAGAAAAGATTCAAACACTAGGTCTGCATGGGCCAGAGAATGATTACAAGGATGGTATATCAAGGCTAAGATGAGCCTGTTGAAAATCGTTTTTTTCGTTAAAAGTTTGTTTATTATTTGCATAGGTTCCTTGAGGAGGAGGATCACAGATTGAAATATGGTTTTAATGATTTATTACAACATAATTTTTTTATCCCGTTGATTGCAAAAAAAGGATTATATTGTTTATTTGTTTGATTGGTGGTTATTCCTATAGGAGTGGGAATATGCTGGTAGGAATTAACAGTAAGACTTGGATGTGAATGACAGAAGTGGCAACATTCCGTTATAGAGCTAGTTGCATGAGTCTAGAGAATGGATGAGTTGAGTTGTTTTACTTAAGTGTAATACTGCCTATCGGCTTGGATAGACATAGCCTTTTGCATGTAGATGGATTTTAATATAAGTACGATGACCCTTATGGAATATACCTTGTGGTTAAAGGGATTTAATATGGATTGATAGAATCCTTGGCAATAATGATTGTTGCTTAAATAAAGGAATAAGAGGACTTATGGGTAAATTGCTTGTTGCACAAGATATGATTTAATACATATGGTAATGATTGAGTATGTGCACATAGATTTAGAATAATATGATGTTAATGTAGTGCGTTCATGGATCATTTGGTTAGTAATGATCTAAACGTAGTAGAAAAGAAAACAACATGAATGAAAATGATGATTGTTTACAACCTTGGGAAGAATAAGGATATAATGGATCAATGAAGTATTGTGATGCAGGAGCATCATAAGCAGCCAGCCAAGCAAGCAACGTAAAAGGTGGAAGACAGCTGGAAGACCTCCAACGCACATTTTTGAAATGTTTTTGAAGCATTAATGTAATGGTTAAAGGGAAACATACTTGCATATTGTAAACAGATCATGAGCGATTCACTCTCATCTGTAGAAGGTAGAGGCATTTATGCATAGTTAATGAAAGCAGGTAGGTTTGAATTAGAGATTAGACAGTTTCGAAGAACAGGAGGGAAAACGGATATAGACACCCTCGTCTTTGTATTATGACATTCAATTAGATCATTGTAACATTAGCATAGAGTAGTAGAAGAATAAAGCTGTAGCAGAAAGTTGTAGAGAAGAACCCATGTACAGAAGCTTTGAATTAATATATGAAGCTTGAATCAGACTCATGGTGTTATGATGTTTTCTGTGTATACATGCTGAATGGTATGCTGATAGTTGTTTTATTCTCTCTGTTATACATTTGATTTAATACTGTGTTGAATGTATGATTTCATATTAAATGTTTGAAGACTGAGAGAAGAAAGAGAACAAGTCTCAATTGTTTCTCTTCCTGAGAGAGAGAATTTCCTGCAAGGAGTGAAGTGAAGTGTCCGCAAGGAGTGCGTTGACAAAGTTTCAGAGTTTATCTCTGAAAGCTCAGGAGGGATACTGTTGTTCTCATTCCAGCAGAAGTGCAAGTGAAGCACATGAGCTATGCAAGGCGTGCACAGGCTAGATGAGTCCTTAGAAGTTATTAACTAAGGGGGAAGAGAGAAATACTGCTATCGTAGAAGGTGCACAGAGTCGAGAGTTCAAATACGTAGAAGTATTTGAAGGTCTTCCGCAAGGAGTGCAAGCAGAGGCCCTTTTTCGAGGCTTGAATTTACCAGAGAAAGCTTAGAAGGGGTAGTGCCTTTGAAGTGTTTGAAGGAAGGTAGGAAGAAGAATCTTTGTGCAGAAGGTTAAGTTCTAGTGAACGAACATTGGTTCGTTCCATAGAGATTCTTGAGGGAAGAATCGAACAGTCGAAATTCTCTGTGGAGAATTCACGAAATAGTGAGGACCGTAGGATCCATGAGAGCTGCGGGGAAGTTAAGCATTGGACGAATCCATCCTTCGAGAGGCAGGATTAAATGTGGACCGTTGATCGCGACTATTGGATCGTCGAGATCATTTCGGCATTTCGGGGGTTGTAAGTCCGAAGTGTGGACGAAACCCTTGGTCGCTCAAATTCCTGAAGCACGAACTGGATTATTGTGTGTGAAGGCGAGGAGAAGAATTTTTGACGTTTTAGAATTTCAGAGTTCGGCATTTCGGGGGTCCTGATGACAAGGAGTCAAACATAGTAGAGAAGAAATCCTGAATTCATGAGTTGCGACATATTTTGATGTGAATTTCAGGATTTAGGTAATTCAGAATTCAGAATACCGGAAGTCCCGATGACAAGGAGCCAGGGGCCTTGGTATTGAAAAACCCGGAGTTGTGAAACCCAAAACAAATCCTTGAGGTAACATTTCGACACTTCAGGGATCGGGGTTTTGGCATTCACGTTGACAAGGATTCGGGACACTTCACATTAGAAATCTTGAATTTGCGAAACGCGAAATATCTGTGAAGGCACGTTTCGACATTTTAGTGTTTCGGGGTTCGAGAATTCGGGGATTATGGTGACAAGTGTTTTGGGATCAAGAGTTTCAAACTTCCGGTACCCGGAAGCTTGAAATAACATGAGCCGTTGGATCTTTAGGAAGGCCATCAACTGTTGATTCCATAGAAGGCATCACTTCATAATTCGGGGTTTCAAAGTGATAGGGGAACGACAGTCGAAGATTGATTCAAGTTCCGAAAACAGGGAAAGGTGACAGGTGGCAGGAATCCAAGTCAGAGACCGAGGACAATTGAGAGGACAGGTGGCGAGTTTTCATCAATAGTCGCAGTCAGAATCCGTTGACTATTTTGGGGTTCGAGGGTTGGAGAGTCAGGAAACCTCATGTCAGGATTCGCGAAATTGCGAAGTCCAAAACCCCGAAAAACCCGTTGAGGAGCCAAAAATTGATGAACGTGTCGGGATTCAACAATTCGACACTTTAGGAGACAAGAGATTGGGGTTCCCTGTTCTAAAATTCCCAAAGTTGTGAAATGCGATACAAAAGTAGAGGAGGACGCGGCCAAAGACTTCGATGTTTCGGCATTTCGGGTTTCGGCAGGTGGAGGGGCCGAGAACCTTGACAACAGGGATCACGAAATCACGAAACCTGAAAGTACTTTGTGGCTTCAACAAAGGGATTGATTAACCCTCGGTGTGGTTGTAGTGAAGATCCTGAGTGGATCTCGGCCTGAGGGCAGGGGGTCTGCGTCAGTTGTGGTATCAGAGCCCAGAAAAATTTCTTTTCTTTCTGTAGCAGGGGAAAGGAGGAGCATTTTCAACCACGCCATCGAGAAGAAGAGACAGACCAATGCCTGATCCAACAGTGGAAAGAGAAATGCGCGAACTACGTGCTAGGCTTGATGCCATGGAGACAACACAGAGGCGCATAGTTAATGCTGGGGATATCAGCGAAGATGAAAGTGAAAATGAAGCTGGAAATGAAGGAGAAGAAGTTGCAGTTGAAGATGCTACGGATGAATGCCTATTCAAGGCTGTTGCAAGGATAGGTGCCAGGGAAAAAATAGAGATTCCCATGTATGAGGGGAACCTGGATGTTGAAGAGCTTCTAGACTGGATTAGGGATTTGGATAAGTACTTCGACTAGGAGGATGTTGAGGAATACAAGAAGGTCAAGCACACTATCACACGACTTAAAGGGAATGCAACATTATGGTGGGATGAACTACAGGCTGAAAGACACTACAAAGGCAAGCATAAAATCAAGATTTGGGATAGAATGGTTGCGAAGATGAAAGCCAAATTCTTACCCAAGGATTATCAAATTACTCTGTTTCAGAGAATGAAGAATTTGAGACAGAAGCTGATGTCAGTGAAAGAATACACTAGAGAGTTCTACAAGATAAACATCAGAGCAGGTCATCAGGAAAGCGATGATGAAAAGGTTGCCAGGTACATGAATGGTCTGCGATATGACATTCAGGATGAGATGACCATGATGACCCTTTGGAATGTAGAAGATGCTTATCAAATGGCTCTGAAAGCTGAAGAGAAGCTGAGCCGAAAGCAAGGTCAAAGAGGCCGAGGCAGAAGTCTAGCTAGAGGAAAACAATTGCCCAAGACAGAACTCAGAAATCTAAAGAAGAGGGGAAGAAACCTCAAACCCAAATTGAGAAAGGGGGAAGCTCACAGAGAGGACAGTATGCTGATAGAAGTACTTTTCCTTGTACCATAGGAAGAGGAAGAAGCCGAGGAGGTGAAGTGAAATGTTTTGTTTGTGGGAAAAATGGACATAAATCTTATGAGTGTCCAGATAAGAAGAAAGAAGGTGGTGAAACTCACATTTCCGAAGCACAAGGATGGAATGTTGAGGCAGAAGATGCTGAGGGCAGAAGATCTTTAATGATGAGGAAATTTCTCTTAACGCCAGAGAAGGAGGCCGAGAACCCAGCCCAAAGGAACATAATTTTTCAGACTGCTTGCAAGACTAAAGACAGGGTATGCAAAGTCATCGTGGACAGTAGTAGCACAGATAATCTCATTTATACAGAGATGGTAGAAAAGCTGGGGTTGGAGACTATCATACATCCAAGCCCATACAGAGTTTCATGGCTACAAAAAGGACATCAGGTAAATGTCACTAAACAATGTTTAGTTGAATTTAAAATAGGAGGATATAAGGATGAAATATTATGTGATGCCATTCCCATGGATGTTTGTCATCTATTACTGGGTAGACCATGCCAATATGACATAAACGTGATTCATGATGGGAGAAAGAACACATACATCCTGGAGAAGAATGGGAGGACACACATGTTGCTGCCGATTAAAGATAAAGAAGTAAAAATAGAGACAAGAAACACTATACTTCTCATGAGTGGGAAGGAACTTCTTAATGAGGTTAAGAAAAAGGAAGACACACAATTTATTGTGTTCATAAAACCTAAAATTGTTTTGACCAGTACAAGAGTGGATGATTTACCAGAAGAAATCCAAAAGTTGCTGGAAGAGTTCGCTGATATAGTAGTGGATGAACTACCTTGTTCGTTGCCACCGATCAGGAGTATAAGCCATCACATTGATCTTATACCTGGAGCCATTTTACCGAACAAAGTAGCGTACAGGTTGACGCCGCAGGAAAATGAAGAAGTCAAGAGACAAGTCCAAGATTTAATGGACAAAGGATTGATTCGAGAGAGCTTGAGTCCATGCGCTGTTCCAACAGTGCTTAGCCCAAAGAAAGATGGAGGCTGGAGGATGTGTATAGAATCAAGGGAAATCAATAAGATTACCATCAGATACAGATTTCCATTGCCAAGGATGGACGATTTGATGGATTGCTTGAGTGGAGCAAAGTTTTTTTCAAAGATTTATTTGAAAAGCGGATATCATCAAATTCGTATGAGAGAAGGTGATGAATGGAAGACAACATTCAAGACGAATGAGGGGCTATATGAATGGATTGTCATGCCATTTGGTTTAACAAATGCACCCAATACTTTCATGGGGTTGATGAATGAAGTCCTGAAGGATTTCATTGGGAAATTTGTCATCGTATATCTTGATGGTATATTGATTTTTCAGCAAGACAGAAGCAAAACACTT
>SNQJ01S0121187.1:9196-19700 GCA_010110895.2 Picea sitchensis
TGGCATTCCCATTTATTGTAAAAAGGCCTTCAGAGCCTCATTGTAATCATCTTCTTGCAAATGCGAGTAGCCGTCACATCTCTTCTCAAAGATAAGCTGCCACCATTCTAGCGAGTCTTCCACTCTGTATTTTTACAGTCTCTGTACATTTCTTTCATTAATAGAAATCGTGTATTACTGTAAATCTGTGTTTATGGTTGCATCTCCGATACATTTATGTTATATTATTGAATATCTGCGATATCTTTATGCATTTATTTATTATATCTCCGATCTCATTTCGTGTCGAAAATAATCCGGATCATACTCCCACTTGCATACTCCTCACATTATGAGGGTGGAAGTGGGGGATTTAATAAGTTATGAATAATCCCCACCCCCACCCTCACCCTCATAATATGAAAATGGGGAGCATATATTAGGGACATCCTCACCCTCACAATCCTCACCCCTACCAATCCCCACCCTCATAATATGAAGGTCAGGGGCATATACTAGGGAGAACTTTCATAAAAGTTCATCTTTACTTTCAAGTGCCTTATGATTGTCATTTGCTTTAACAAGAATGTGATGATTAGCATGGGATTTATCTTATGGTGTAATGTAAATGATTAAGAGAGGTGTCATGATCAACTTTCTCTTTCTTTAGTTAACTAAAAGCAAGTTTGGATTACATTAATGCTTGGGCTAATAGCATCTCACACATTTTTTGGTTGGTAAATAAATAATACAAATTAATATTATTCTTGGAAAGTTACTAAACTAAACAGTTATTGGTGATGGGTATATATATTTGTGATGTACTTACATTATGATGATAAAATGTTGATTTAATGGTTTAACTCTACTCATTTCTATCCTTTTTTTCCTTTGATTTTGGTTCAACCAACTACCTAAGCAAGCACTATTGGAGTTGTTATCATCAATGTTTGTTTTGTCTCTTTCAATTAAGTCATGCATATTGGGTCCCTTGCATAATTCAAAGATTGTGATTCATGTCTCCTCTTCCCATAAGGGTCTTCCTATCGTGAGACCAATGGGAATCAAGATGCCTTCGAAGTCATGATCTAATCAGTGTCCTTATCACACACCATTAGGGATGGAACAGTAGCAGTGGTCGAACTTATAGGTAGGCAAAATTTTAAGGATCCATAATTTCATGTATGAGTCAAAAGTTTGGTGAACCTTTATAGTTCTCAAAATATGAATTATAAGTGTGGCGAAGCGTTTGTAAGGATTATAAATTTTTTAAAGGATTTTATGTACTTATTATAGAAAAATGAGGCAATTTTTTAAGAAAAATAATTTTTCCCTATAGAAATTTGAGTGAATATTCATTTTGAATTAGCACATTATTTATCTGGGTAACAAACTATGATGATAGATAAACCTTTCGTAACTGAATGGATAACCACGGTGTTTTGTAGGAAGGATCCCCAAGCTAACTCTATCCAAAATTGGAGATTTTCAACAGACTTAACCAAAATCATTAAGCTTGCAAATCGAATCATCATCCAAGAAATATTCTTCATCCTTGTTTACATGTGATGGATCATGCTTCAACATTGACTCAAAAGTTGTCTTCTCAACAAATTGCCTCCTTTTTTTTTCCTTTTTCTCTTCCTTATTTCTATCTATTTAGTCTACTTATGTGAGGTGATAAAGCCCGCAATAATATTATTTACATTTTATCCTTTAGTAAAGTTGAAGAGATTGCTGCCATTTATTGGTTTAAATTATACAATGTATACCTCCTCTTCATCCTCACAAAAACATTCAAACAAATAGTGACAAGGTAAGGAAGATTCCTTAGTTATAATTGTCTATATATCCACATCACACCCCTTAGAAGGTGGTGCACAAGTTTATCAAAACTACCTTTGCATCATTTTCAATTGTTACCACTAAGGCTTCGTCATAGGCCATTCCACCTACTATGATTGTTATTCTTGTTATTCTTCATTTTTTGAACATGAGAAACAATGGTTATTGGTCAAACTTCTTTTAGTTGGCTTGTCCCTTGACCAAGCCTATACATGTAGGTTGTGTTCTTGTAATCGATCTATTTAAAATATTCACATTATAGATATTGTCTAAAAAAACGTTTCTTCGCATCTCATTTTTTGAATATTCTAGAATTAGAAAAAACTACCATTTAAGATGGATATTATGCCAACATGATTATGAATGAATGCATGGTCTTTGTGTGATATAATTATGATTATTGGTTTTAATAACATGGAAACGTAGATTGTTAAATAGATATTCAATTTCAATGTTATTTGGGTTGTGGTTTTGCATATGAAAATCTAGCTTAGTTAGAATCTATCTGATTTAAATTCTTTTTTAAGTATTATTCCATATAATTTTTAAATGGAAAATTCAAGTGATACCTTTTATTCTAAAATGGAAAATTTTATTAAAATAAATAAAATATGGTTCAATTTTATTATTAATTTTTATTTTTGTTTTATTTTTTTAATAATGAAAATATTTAATGTTGTCCCAGACTAATATGATTTAGTGGATATAAACTTTGAAAAAATAACATAACTTAAGTTTACTTTTATTATATATTTTTACTTCATTAAACTTTATAAACAACCTAAGAAAACATAAAAAACAATTTTTTATAATTTTTTGATATATAAAATAATATATTTTTTTAACGTATGATTGGTTGATGTGTTCAGGACTCTTATTAGAGCCTTCACGTGGTTCGAGGATTTGTATTAATTTGGTATTTAATATCCTGTGTGAGCAGAGCTACTTGTACCTCAACCTTCTCCCACCACTGACATTGTTCTTGCCTCGGACTTTCTACCTCCTCTTTTTCTTGGAATTAATATGGCGAATTCATAATTCCCAAATCCATGCTATACTTGGAGTCCTCCTTTTCCGGTTCTCTGTTCCCGAGAGGGTGGGGCATCTAGTATTGTTTACTAATGTTTTGAAAAGGAGTGGGACAAACTACTGGGATCACGAACTACTCATAATTTGTTTTCTGGTCTGCTTGTTTGTCAGCTCCAGTGTGACACTGTTTGACCGGCCTTTGTGGACCTTGTTTTGTTAGAGTCTTCTTTTATCATGGAGCATAAGTTAAAGACACTTATGAGGCCGAAGGACGAGGAAATTTGGAGGCGAGTGGGGTTGTTCGATTCAGTGGATAAGCTGCAGAAGGGGTCTTCGGGAGGCGCACTATTTTTAAAAAACAAGCCCTCTAACTTGACTAGTGTACCTTTTGATCCTTCTCTTTTACCCCTGCAATAGTTAGCCTCTCTAGAGTATGTCCCCGTTCCCACTGATGGTTGCAATTCAAGTACTCAGTCGACCTTCGTGCCTCCATGGTTGTCGAACCCATCTTTGTCTTCCTTGGGAAGATTTAAGGATCCAACTGATAAGCTCCAGTCTGTCTCTTTCAGCCGAAAGATGTGGAAAGCCAACAAGAAGGCCAAGCGCTTGGTTTTAGGCAACGACGTGGGATTAGAAGACACTTGCAGAATGGCTCTTTGCTCTCTTGTAGGCCGTTTATCTTATAATTCATTGAGCAAAGCCTCTCTTGAGGAATGGATTAAGCACTAGTGGGTTCCCCTCCTTAGGTATTACCCTGAGGTTATCTTCCTCACTAAAGGTTGCTTGGGGTTTATTTGCAACTCCCCTGAGGATGCTACCCTCTTACTGAGTTTGCTTTGGGTCTTTGGGGGCAGTAGTCTTATGTTGAAACGGTGGAGGATTGCTTTCCATCCTGATACGAAGTTCTTTCAGTTCAGACACCTCTGGGTACTCATTCCCGGTCTCGCACTTTTTTTGTGGAATGAAGGAGCCTTAAGTGCTATTTGCGACACTTTGGGGAGATTCATTGCACTAGAATCCAAAGATCTTAGCTCCCAGATGTGGAAAATGGGTCGAGTTCTAGTGGAGGTGGACATCTTCAGTGGTTTGTCGGAAACTATAGAGATAGAATGGAGAGGTCGAAAAGTTGCTCAGCCACTGGATTATCTTGGTCTATCGTTCCGCTGCAACTTCTGTCGTCAAACGGCCCACCTTCATCGTGACTATAAGGGGAAGCTCCTGGAGGATCTATCTGAAGATTCTGAACTATAGAGGAGTCCTCCGACTTATACTGAAGTTGATGACTCTTTGGACTTCTTTCATGAATCCTTGAGAGTCTCTTCCTCTTCTTTGCTTCACCTTGACTCTATCCTTTCTGGTAAGTTACAATCGCTTGATCCTCTATTGTTTAACTCCCTGTCCCGTGAGGAGAAGGAGGCCATAAATAACTTGGAATGGTTAATGGCTAATACTCTACCGAAGAAATCCAGTCCTGGGCACTTACTCGTAGAACCTATTCGTTCCACCCCTCCATCTTCCTCTTCTCTTAGCCATCTGGTAGAATCTCCCCTTCCTAGTTTCTTACCCTCGATCCATCTGTCTGAAACTTCCATGCAGACAACTCCTTTTGTTCCCAGGGGTCATGTTTTTCCTACTGTTACGGTAGATGCTCCTCTTTCCAGTATGTTTTATGCTTTGAACCAGCCTTTAGGCTCCTTATCATCTCCTAATTGCGGTATAGTCCAGTTCCCTCCCCTTCTACCCTATCCGATAGTAATCCGACGCATTCAGTTTCTTATCTGAAAGACATGCTCCATCATTCTTCCATACTGCCAGGCTAAAGAGAGGCAGAGGAGGAGGACTCAAACCTCTCTGAAACCCTTGACTCCTTTTTACCTAGCCTCAATGTGGCCCAAATCCCTCAACCATTATCCATTTTCCTTGGAAAGAAAGTCATTGACTCAACTATGGATATTGGTTCATATTCCTCTTAGCCTTCAGGAAAGGGGGGTAGATATTTCTCCTATTCACAGGGTCTGGCCACTGAACTTTCACCCATCAAAAAAAGAAGCTCACGGAAGAAACAGGCGAGTTCTAGTCTTAAAGAAGACGAAAATGTTCCTACTTCCCCGGATTCAGGGGCCCTTAGAGCATTGAAGGCCCTGGCAAGGGCGAAGCGATGTTATTTCTCTCATTGAACATTTAAGGGATTGGAGGCACCCTCAAAGCTGCCTCAGTTCGTAGACTGTTGGATCGTACAAGGCCATACATTGTGTTTTTACAAGAGACTCTTTCAGATGAGCAGAAAGCGAGAGATTTTTTGCTCCAACTACATCCTTCTTGGGCTACAACTGTTGTAAACTCTTTAGGAACTTCTGATGGATTACTGGTTGCTTGGGACCCAAACTCCTTTGATCTGAAACCCTTCCTGATTGTTGGTGGAATTTTATTAACAGTTAGCTATGTTTCCTCCAAAAAGAAGGTGGCACTTCTCAATATTTATGGATCGTGTAAAAAATGACAGCTTTTCTGGAGTTCTTTTGCAAAGAGTGGTATACACACTATCTCGAATCTTATCATAGCAGGTGACTTAAATTTCATTTTGTCTTCAGAAGAAAAATGGGGTGGATCATTTTTTCCAGGTTCTATCAAGTTTTTCCTAAGAGACTTACTCACCTCCATGAAGTTGGTCGATCTTAAGCCAACCAAGATGGTCCCTACTTGGCGTAACGGGCGTATTGGCCATCATGCTATTTCCAGAAGGCTTGATAGCTGCTTAGTCTCCGAAAGAAATTTTTCAACTATGGGCCTTTCAAGATCATGGGTGGAATACCCTTTTATCTCTGATCACGCTCCTATTTTTATACAACTTAAGGGTTCTCTGGTGTACAAGGTGTTTCCATTCATGTTTAATGCTCATTGGTTGCAGTAGTCTGATTTTAAAAACCTGGTTCACACAATTTGGAGGGACCCCCATTTCCTGATAGAGGGTAATCATCAACAACGACTGGTATGGAAGCTTAAAGAACTTAAATTTCAAACAAAGATCTGGATAAAAGAAGTTTCGCTTCAAAAAAAAAATCTTTAGAAAACTAGGAATCGTAAATTGAAAGGTTGTTATTTAAATTAGTGGAGGGTTCCTTATCCTTAGAGGACGATCGATATCTCTATGTGTTGGAAACTAATAGAAATAATTTTCTGCGAGAGGAGGAGGAGACTTGGCGACTACGCAACAAGGTTACTTGGATTTAGAGTGGAGACTCTAATACCAAATTTTTCCACAAGATGGCAAGCTATAATAGAAATCGAAAGCATGTGTGGGAATTAATCTTGGGCACTGGAAACAAAATTACTGGACATGAAGCGATTAAAGAGGAGGCATTTAATCATTTCAAGGATTTCTTTAGAGTAAAAGATAGAACAGATTACTCAGAACTTGTGAGAAACTCCAACCTTTATCCTAGCATGGTTACTGAGGAGGAGGTCGATTCTCTCTTTAACCCTGTTACTCTGGAGGAAATCAAATATGTTCTAGAAAAGTTTAACAAAGATAGAAGCCCTGGTCCTCATGGGTGGACTACTGAGTTTTTCATTTCCTTCTTTGATTTAGTAGGTGAAGATCTGCTCGAGATGGT
This sequence comes from Picea sitchensis, assembly GCA_010110895.2. Taxonomy (NCBI): domain Eukaryota; kingdom Viridiplantae; phylum Streptophyta; class Pinopsida; order Pinales; family Pinaceae; genus Picea; species Picea sitchensis. The sequence goes on from SNQJ01S0121187.1 coordinate 15,664, forward strand.
GGAGGACTCGAGGAGGAGTGGCAAACTTTGTGGAGGCCTTAACTTGACCTTCCTAGCCCTTATTCCGAAGGTAAACAAGCCGGGATCCTTCGATGATTACCGTCCTATTTCCTTATGTAACCTCATCTACAAGGTGATCTCAAAAATCCTTGCTAATCAGATAAAACCTTTTCTTTCAAAGTGCCTTTATTCAGAACGGCTTGGATTCTTAAAGGGTAGAAGAATTCAGGATGTTATTGGTTCATCCCATGAGACTCTCCATAGTATTAAAAAAAAGAACATCAAATCTCTGGTGTTGAAATTAGACCTCAAAAAAGCATATGACAGCATAGACTAGGAGTACTTAAGAGTGGTATTACTCTCGGTAGCCTTTGGGGTAAAGCTCATGGATTGGATAATGTCTTGCGTTATGAGTGTCAGTTTTGCAGTTTTGATAAATGGTCAGTTTTGCAAGAATAGTTGTACAGAACCAAAATTTCAGCACTTGCAGGTATTATATATAAAACCATAAGTAAAGCTACTTCCAACAATTCCAACCATGGAAATTAGGCAATTAGATATTCAATAAGTGTTTGTGTCAGAATTTGGTTTAAGATTGCACTATCGGGCGAGAAGCCAGGTTCAACCAACTCTCATAATCAATGTTTTTCCCAGTAAAGTATTTCTCTAGGTACCCAACTAATTCTCATTTGGCTAGTTGAAATGATATTGTCCTGGAAGATATATTTTGCACTAGATTTTCATACTACAACTCTTAGCATGGGCAACAACTTAAATGAATTTATTGATTCATTTTAGGGTAAGAGGATTATCTAGTGTTGTGGGAATGTGTTGCTCTGATATGGGTTTTCGAACGACATTCTTCAATTGAATTTATAACTACAGTCATCCTAAACAAATTTCATTCAAAGGACTGAGTATATCGATATATGATTGCTTCTTCTTCAACCAAATATGATTTTTCCCCTGTTGTGGATGAAACCTTCTTGCAATTACAAGCCCAACTTGATCTAGTCGAGGGTTATGTTCTTTCAAGTTTCTAAAGAAGCAGGATCTTATATATATTTAAAATTATCGTGGATTAATGTCAAATTCCAATGCCAGAATAAAAAGAATTATGAAAGCAAAGGTCGATGTCAAGAACTAATTTAGACTCATTGTTTACTTTAATTACAAAGACAACAATCGATAGAGATCTGAGTATTTAATAATTCAATTATAATTAATTTGCAACAACATAATTCCAATGCCACAGTTAAAAGAATTATGAAAGGAAAGTTGGATATTAGAGAACTAATTTAGAGTCATTGTTTACTTTAATTACAACCACAACAATATATAGAGTTCTGAGTATTTAATAATTCAATTAGAATTAATTTACAACAACATACTTCATATACAAAGATCCATATGATTAATTCATAATTCAATATTATAACATTTATCCATGTCATTTCATATGCAACAAATATTGAAGATAATGCTTGAACTTCATAACATGTATCCATGTTATTTGTTGGTAGATTGTTACAACATTGTTAGTGGTCTTGAATGTTCTTTAGGTCAATAAAAATGTTTTGTGGTTGTTTACCTAGTTCCAATAAAAGAGTTGTGCATTGACCCAGAGACAGAGATGGCTAGAGAAAAGACGACATGTGAGGATTGCTTCCAATATGCTTAAGGACTGGTATAGCCACTGCAATGCACTTCAGATTTATCACATTCATTTATAAATATGCTGATGTAAATTGATCGATCCAGAGTGTGTCGTCTGCTACCGCAACTAGTGCATCATTACACATCTATTAATTGCCAGACAGTTGGTCTAGATTGATGGACAGTTGGATAGTTGGTTGCCATTGATGTCAACCCTTGGAGTGTGATGTTGTAGATTGATGTCAACCCTTAGAGATTGATGTCAACCTTTGAGTATGTCTGGTAGCACATTCTGGTATCTCTAGAGGTATGGGCAAGGAACCCAAGTTTGGTAGAGGAATAATGTAATGAAGAACAATGAATTTTCAGGTGAGACTGTTCTAATGGATAGTACATGTTGTGTCATTTCCGGTTATAAGTGGAACATCACATAACTCCTCACGGTTAGATAGTTATGGCCATGTGAAGTTGGAAAGCCCTCATAAGTTATCTAGAAGCCCCTAGAAGGTCAAAGAAGTAAATTATTCTAGAAGCTCCTAGAAGAAGTGTACTAGTCAAATTTATGGTAACTAGGAGTTAATCATGAGTAAAGTTGTTGCATTAAGAAAACAATTAAAGTTGTGAGTTTGTTAATTATGGTAAAGTGGTTGCAAAGAGAAAATTATTTAAATAATAAAGTGGTTGCAACAAGAGTGGTGAATTTACTATTTATGGATAAGTCAAAATGGTTGCAAAAGAAATTAATTAAATAATAAAGTTAGTTGCAACTAAAAGTGGAGAACTTACTATTTGTGGATAAAGTGGTTGTAATTGGATAAGTGGTTAGAAGCAGGTTAGCCCTAAAAGAAGGAAGTTGGGTAAAATGAGTTAGAAGATAACCCCTTGAGGAAGCTACTTGGAGAGTATAAATAAGAGAGCAAGGGTCTCCTATTAGCCCCTATTTTTGGAACATAATTGAATATCCATTTGTGAAAGGTTATTTGGCAAGTATTATTGATATATCAAATTTGCGACAACAAAATCGCGGTAGAAAATTCACAGCAGCAAAATCGCGGCAACAAAACCACAGCAGTAGAACCGTGACAATAGAATCATGATAACATAATCCCGGAAACAAACTCACGACAACAAAATCACGACTACATAAACAGATCTGTAATAGATCCACATCTACAAGAAGAAAAATGTATGGTTTTCATATGTGTAGTGTTGAATCTATGAATTTGGTTGAGGGTTTGCCTTCTAAATCTGTTGGATGCCCTCTTGGAAGTTTAGGGCTTGTTGTAGAATTAATCTGAGGCTGATCTACTGAAGTTTAGTACTAGTTCATAGCTGGTTATATTGGCATAATATTTAATGCATGGTTGGAGTCTATTTATGAGAGATATGGCACATCTTATTTGAGGTATGTTTTGTGAGCTAGGGTTTAGCTCTTGAGATGGTATTGGTTATTCAATATTGTTGCATATATAATATTTGTTGAGGGATATCGTTGGTATTTTGTTGTTGGTATTTGGCATATGGATATTGGTCTTTTGGTTGTGATGTGTTGTTGAAGTTGTTGGTTTAGTTTGAGGTTGCATATCACTAAGGGTTTGATGTCTAGTCCATGTGAGGGTTTATTACACATGATTATGAATGTATGCACATGTATGGCACATGACTAGAGAGACATAGATGCACATGGTTTGAGTGATATTCTTGTGATATTGGGTATGAGATCTATGTTATCAGATCTGATATATTGAGGAGATTATTGGTACAGGTTGTTGGTATATGTTGGTACAAGTTGATTACATGTTATTGGTACAGGTTGGTTACAAGTTGTTGGCACAGATTGGTACAAGTTTATAGTGGTATATCTCAGAAGGATAGTGTGGCAGTGGTTTCATCATTTGACACTTATATTTCAGGGTGGTTGGACAGGGCAAGGAAAGGGGGTTGTAGCCTCCTTTTAGATGGTGTCAGAGAATCAGAGAGTTGTAGCTTCCTTCAAGTTGGAGCCTAATAATTAGGTGGTTGTATCCACCTTTCGGTTGTAGCTGGAGAACCCAGGGGGTTGTAGCCTCTTTCAGGTTGGAGCCTGAGAAACTAGGGGGTTGGAGCCTGAGAAACTAGGGGGTTGGAGCCTCCTTCTAGTTGGATATGGAGATTGGAAGTTGGTGCTTATTTGAATGTAATTCTTGACATATAAGAAAAATATTATGTGGTTTTCTCCCTCATTGGGTTTCCTCATAAATATTGGTGTATTGTGCATTGTGTGGATGTGTTTGTTATTGTTTATTATGCACTGATGGATGTTAATGTTTATGATTCAGTAATATATTGATGATAAACAGATGAACATGGTTGAATAATTTAAAGGAATATACATTGTGGTT
>SNQJ01S0121187.1:25344-38744 GCA_010110895.2 Picea sitchensis
TTCCTCCTCTAGAATGTTCTTAGGTGATGGTAGCACTATATAAAGGGGTTCAAGTAATGTAATGAGACATGAAGAGAAGTATTGTATTTCAAGCGGTAGCTCAATAGGAGGATGCCCCCTCGAAGAGGCAAGTGAACATGAGAGGATCCCTTCCATAATATGATCCATTGTATGGTGTTGCCCTACCTCAAGGGTTTGATAATAATAGAATGTGGTTTCTTCTATCTTGCTTTGTGGATCTATTGTGTATTCAGTATTTGTGTTTATTATATTGGTAAATCTATTCAGGTTCCTAACATAAAGTGGTTGCAAGGAGAAAATTATTTAAATAATAAAGTGGTTACAACAAAATTGGTGAGTTAACTATTTATGGATAAGTCAAAGTGGTTGCAAAAAAAATTAATTGAATAATAAAGTTAGTTGCAACTAAAAATAGAGAACTTACTATTTGTGGAGAAAGTGGTTTTAAGAGGACAAGTGGTTAGAAGTCAGTTAACCCTAACAGAAGGAAGTTGGGTAAAGTGAGTTAGAAGATAACCCCATGAGGAAGCTACTTCGAGATTATAAATAAGAGAGCAAGGGTTTCTTATTAGCACCTATTTTTGGAATATAATTGAATATACATTTCTGAAAGGTTATTTGGAAGGTATTATTGATAGATCAAATTTGCGGCAGAAAAATCATGGCTGTAGAATCATGGCAACAAAATCACGATAGCAGAATCACTATAGCAGAACCACGGCAACAGAATCACGGCAGCAGAACCACAGCAGCAGAATCGCGACAACAAAATCATGGTTATAGAAATAGATCCGTAATAGATCCACAACTACAAGAAGAAAAATGTATGGCTTTCATATGTGTAGTGTTGAATCTATGAATTTGGTTGAGTGTTTGCCTTGAAAATCTGTTGGATGCCCTCTTGGAAGTTTAGGGCTTGTTGTAGAATTGATCTAAGGCAGATCTACTAAATTTTAGTATTAGTTCATAGCTGGTTATATTGGCATAATATTTAATGCATGGTTGCAATCTATTTATCAGAGATATGGCACATCTTGTTTGAGGTATGTTTTGTGAGCTAGGGTTTAGCTCTTGATATGGTAATGGTTGTTCAGTATTATTGCTTATATCAGATTTGTTGAGGCATATAGTTGGTATTTTGTTGTTGGTATTTGGCATATGGATGTTGATCTTTTGATTGTGATGTGTTGTTGAAGTTGTTGGTTTAGTTTGAGGCTACATATCAATAAGGATTTGTTGTCTAGTCCATGTGAGGGTTTATTATCAATGATTCTGATTGTATGCACATGTATAGCTATTACACATTATTTTCATCATCCTCATGAGCACTCATGATATGTGTATCGCCTACTAGAAGAAATATCATTTTCCCTATTCCCTGAAGGCTACTGAAGAAATAAGACTTTCCGTGAGAGGTGGAATCATCTTTTCCTTATTGAAAAACCCTATCAAGAAATATCATCGCACATTGCCAGTGTTAAGGGTGTGACAATTCAAATCATCGCATACTGCACCACACTGGCCTGCGACATCGTCGCAAGTTGCTCAGTGTTGAGGGTGTGACAATGCTCAAACAAGGGAAAAAGAAGAATTTTTCGACGATTCTAGAATGGAATCTTTGAAAGGATGAGGTGGCCTCTGATCCGTTTGGATCTCACTCGCTTCTCTGATTTAGTGGGGTCATCCTAATCCCTCCATCCATCCGTATTCACTCTATATAAGGAGGGATCTCTCATGGGAAGAGTTAGGATGGCTTATGTATGAAGAAATATGTTGAAGATTGTGCTTGTGATAGCTTTGCTTTAGATTTCTAAGTCAGGTTGTGTATACTCTTCATCAAAAGCATTGGAGCAAAGGTATGTGTGTTGCAACAAAGGGCCATCGGAAGGGACATTTTAACATCAAGACATAGGTTGCATTCTCCACTTTCATCAATATAATACAGTAATACATTTCTTTCCTATAAAAGTGTCTCCATTTTTATTGCATAACTCCTTGATCTTATGCATACATTTCATTGGAATATATGTATCGTTGCTCTCTTTTTGTTGGTTTGTGTTTCTCAACAGGTTCAACCTCTCGCATACCTTGAGATGGAGCAAGGATGACACTAGCAAGGATCCAACAATGTTTAAAGGATATGTTGTTTATCCCTCATTGAACTAGTATACATTACAATGAAAATCTAAGGAGAAGTTTGTATTATGTCATGTTTTGCTCTAAATTTTTGTTGAAGTTAGGGAGATTAGTTTGTGTCAGCACTTACCAATTTGTTCAGTAACAAAATTGGTGACCATACTGGGAAACATCCTCTTTTGGTCTTTGCTTCTTTTTTTCTTTTGGCTTGCCTGCTTTTCTTGATTTTTGTTCTCTGAGTCACTGGGTGATCCAAGTTGACTCTCAGATCCTGAAAGTTCACTAAAAAACCCTGTCATCTTTTTATTTTTTCTCAAGTTGCAGTCTCCGTTGCACCCTACTATGAGAAGCAATGCGACATCATCACATTGTGTCCTTCTTCCGCCTGCGATGATACCTAAACGTCGCATTGTGTCACACTGTGACCTGCGACGATTCTGAGAAATTTTTTGAGTGACAACCCTTCTCTTTGCCCAGATCTTAGATATGGTTTTGGGGTGAATTTTTGGGTTCGATTATGGTTTGTTTACAGTCTGCTTGACATCTTTGAATCTTCTTTTGGCCATTCTTTGCTTTGTTTTAGCATGTTTTCTTTTGAAATATTTGATCTCTTGCTTTGAGTGTCTTTTAGTTACAAAGCATTGTTTTTTCTTTAGAATTATATAGTGAAAGCACTTTTTTCAGAATAGTTCGTTTTAAAAGAAAAAATTTAGTTTGGGTTGCTTTTGTTTTGAAGAAGCTCGCTATTGCTTTAGTGTATCTTTGAAAACAAAATATTTTAATTTCTTACTTTGCATTAGATTGGGGGCATACTTGCATTTGAAGTAGCGAAATTGCATGGTTTTCGTTTTTGGTATTGAATTTTTAGTTTGGGGGGGTTAAGAATCGTGTATTGGTGTGCAATTTCTTTGGCTCATTTCTTAAGGATCTTGATATTTTTGGGACATTGTGCATCTGGGAATGATAAACGTTTTCTCCTTCTCGTAATATAGCTTTCATCGAAGTGAAATATTTGCATCTTCATTTCTTTGCATAAGTTTAGAGTCGGTCAAAACATCATTTAGTCCACACCATTTTCCTCTTGAGTAACAATAGCTTAATAAAATTTACACGTTAATTAAAATCTACCTAGAAACTTTTATTTCTAGGGATCTTTGAAACCCACATTAGATTAGTTGTAGGGATTTGGAATAGGTGTGAAAGATAACTTTCCAAAGTTGTAAACAAACATAAAATCTTGAGTTAGGGAGCGGTGAAATCCATCTACTATATTTTGTCTTGGGAAGCCATTCTCACACAAGGGTCAATCATGAGGTCGCATTAAGACCAGCAGAGTTACTAACCCTACTTTTTTGGTATTGGTGTAGTGGTTGCGCGTATTATTGGGGGTCACTTAAGAAAACAACCTTGTGGAGGCCTTCTCAAGTCGATTTCGGGCTCAGTTACCCTGACCTTGCGTGTATATCAGACTGTCGATTGTTTCCCCAGACATCATTGTTGTATTTGGTAACCTTAGTGGCCTTTCTCTTTAGGGTAATACATGAGGTGACAATGAAGGGGAAGTCTTCACCATACCTAGAATCGACATTGGCAAAACTCACCCGGGCTCCTTGGAGGGTAAATCCACATTTATTGTGTGGAAGCTTGCACCAAGGTGTAAGTCCGTTAAGCAGGCCGTCAACGAAAATTTTCCACCCATTCTATCTCAACCCCTTCTTACATTGTTCCCGTGATGTTGGATTTCATCACCAACTAGTGTGTTCATTTTGAGAAGGTTTTGTTTTTTTTCTTGCTTCCTAGATTTTTAGTGTATGTTTTTTTTTTCCCTGGAAGACTCTAGGTTGGATCTGTGTTTAATGGAATCAGTTCTCGAAACGACCAATGAAGCAACCCTTGCTTCGGGGGAACCTTTTATTTTTTCTTCTTATGAAAACGTTGGTCCTCCTTACATCCCTACTTTGAACCTTCCAAGTCTCACAATTGGGTTATTGGTACGGTTGTTTTCCACTTTGGTAATCTCGAATGCAACAAGTGCTTCAGTTGTAAGCACTTCCCCCCAAGAACATCAACCTCATGTTGATCCTTAACCTTCTTCACCAATAAGATCTTCTTCACCTTCTTCACCTGCAAGATCTTCTTCCATTTCATCTTCTTCACTGAGTGAAAGCATTGAATCTAGTAACCCGGTGGATAAGAAGAAGAAGAAAAGGAAGATTAAGAAGAAGAAAAATAAGCAAGGGTCTAAACTTCCAACCACTGCCAGACATGTTGGAAAAGAACCAGTTACTGATAATCGTGTTGGAAGTGTTGATGATGCCAAGATCACCCAAACAACCCGTAATCCCAAGTACCCTTGCAGGCTTTGTAAGGGTAGCCATCTTCTTAAGGATTGCCCTAGTCTATCCAAGGTTATAGAAGCATGGTCTACACACCCTTGCCAACCCATCTCGTCAGCCTCTGAAAAACATGTTGATGAACTCTCGTCAACTAGTCAGGATATCATTGGGAAGAAGAAAAGTAGAGTCAAGTTCATGTGTATGTTATGTGGAGGGAGTCATCAAACTCACCTTTTCCCTCATATGGACGAAGCCTCGAAATTACTGGAAGACATGATTGTTTCCCAACCTCAAATTTCGACTACTTACCACAGGCTTACTCTCAACCCACATGTAGTTGATGGAATGATCAATCTGGTCCCTTCGTCAGTCAGTCTGGTTGATCAGGTAGTCAATCTGGTCCCTTCGTTGGTCAGTCTGGTTGATTAGGTAGTTAATCTGGTCCCTTCGTCGTTCAGTCTGCTTAATCAGGTAGTCAATCTGGTCACATCCTTAGTTTAACTAGTTTACAAAGTGGTCAATCTAATCCCATCCTCAGTCGATCCCACTCTCCCATTAGAGAGTAAAACCCAAGCGGTCGATCTGTTTCCATTTGTCGACCCCATTCTCCCCTTAGAGAATGAAACTTAAGTGGTCAATCTGCTCCCATCATCGGTCGATCCTACTCTCCCACTAGAGAGTAAACCCGATGTTTTCCACATTTTTCTCGTTGATACAGAATCTACCGTGCTAAGGGGGATTCCTCCTCCCGTGGAACCCCCTCCAGGCAATGAGGCCATCCTTTTTTATTGTGGTACGCTAATTGGACCTCGTCTTCCCTGTCACATTCCTTTCAATATTACAATACAGGTTTGTGGTCGGGACGCTTCACAAACGTTGGTAGATGAAGGTGTGTTTGTTGGTATTGTGTCCTCTATTGCTTGGCAAGCTTTGGGTTGTCCTCAGCTTCTATTAGTTATGCAAAATCTGTTAGATTTTAACAGAAGAACCAGACAACCTTTAGGGACTCATCCTCAATTTCCCGTAACTTTGGGAGGAAAAACTATCTTTCTTGACATCATGGTAGTCCAAGACCCCTTGGATTTCGATGTACTCCTTGGGTGGGATTATGTCTATGCCATGAAAGTTATCATGTCCACTCTTTTTTGTGTGATATATTTCCTTCACGATGGAATAATAGTGACTATTGATCAACTTTCGTTCGTTGGCCCTGACTTGACCATCAACTCAATGACCTCCCTAAACGGTTCTTATATGCAGACGGTATCACCCCCACCACAAGTCAATTATGTGGCGTTGTCTCCCATGCCTTCAACTTCCGATGAAAATGAGCCTCTCATTGTAAGCTCAGTTTCTTATGACTTAGATCTGGTAGTTGACATAGTGATCTCTTTAATAGGGCTTTTAGAGCCTGATCTCCTTACCCATGTCGCGGCCTTCGACATGTGTTCCTTACAAAGTGTTGTTCTTCTGTCCAGTGAAGATCTCTTGGAAGCCATGATCGAGTTTTTTCCCTTGACATGGTGTCCCTCCGGTGCATTTTCCTCTTGGAAGCCATGATCAAGAAGAGGAGTGTTGAGCATGGCTTTTTTATTTCAAGCTCACTAAAAAATGAAACCAACTTTGAGCATGGTTTTTTGATTTCAAGCTCGTTAAAAAATGAAACCAGCCTCGAGGATAGTTCTGCGTCTCTATGGAAACCTCGTTAAAAAATGAAACATAGGTCATGAGGATTTTTTTTGCGTCTCTATGGCAACCTCATTAAAAAAATAAAACAACCTATCTCGAGCATCGTTCTTGTTCATGTGTCAAGCTCGTTAAAAAATGAAATAGATTTCCCGCCTCTTTGATTGAGTCAAGTACTTCATTACATATAGTATTTGAAGCTTCAGTTCATCTACATGTGTCATTGGACGAAGAAAACCTTGGGGGGAAATGCTTACAGCCTCTGGACTTCATGTTGAAGTTAAGTCGTTGGCTTCTTAAGCTGGGGACAAAGTACCAACCATCCATGGATAATGCATTGGGAAGTTGCAAGCATAGTTTTCTCTAGTTTAATCTTGTATAAAAATGAAACCACCTACCTCAAGCACAGTTTCCTCTGGTTCAAGCTTGTGTAAAAATGAAACTAGGTCCAAGCATAGTTTTGTTTAGTTTTAAGCTTGTGTAAAAATAAAATCTATACCAAGCATAGTTTTGTTTTGTTTTAAGCTTGCGTAAAAATGACAACAATATCGAGCTTAATCTTTGTTCTTTCTCGTACTCGTAAATCAATGACGATGTAACCGCGTAAAATTTTATCACTTTTTCCGAATCGTAAAGGTTATACGAAAAAGGAACCCCCTAGATTTCCCTTTAAGCTCTTTTCAGACTCTCTAAACATGAAAAGATTGCCAAGCGATCTTGTTTTTTTCATGCTCGTTAAAGTATTTGAAGAAAACTTTTGTTGAGCGGTAGATTATCTGGTTTTTAGTCTCATCAGACTACTTTGAGAAAACAGATATTTTGGAGTTTTCTTTAAGTGTTTTTCATACTCTCTAATATGAAAAACCCCTGAGTTTTCTTTCCTTGGACTCGTAAAACAAACATCGAAAGGCCCATATGGGACAAAACCACTCCTTCCTAGGGTTCATTAAAAATACTCTGAGGGACTCATCCTGTTACACATTATTTCCGTCAACCCCATGATCACTAATGATGTGTATTTCCTACTTCTCTGTTCTTTGAAGGCTATTGAAGAAATAAGACTTTCCCCTAAGAAATGGAATCATTTTTTCCTTATTGAAAAACCCTACCAAAGAAGATCGTCGCACCTTGCATGTGTTAAGGGTGCGACAATCCCCAATCATCGCATGTTGAACCACAGTGGCCTGTGGCATCGTCGCAGGTTGCTAATGTTGAGGGTGAGATGATGCTCAAACAAGGGAAAAAGGTGAATTTCTTGAAGGTTCTAGAATGGAATATTCAAAAGTATGAGGTGGCCCTGAATGACTTTATGCCATGATCTACCTACAAAATTTGTCACATGTTTTGTGTCATTAATGGGGGATACATTAAGGCCCTCTTGGGACGAGTCTTTTCCTGTCGACTTCAACTCATTATCTAGGAATTAGACTTAGAAACTAATTGGTGCCTTGGAACTTGCATGCCTCAATGGTAGGTTTCCTCGCTTTCGATAGTGGATTTTCATTATTGACCCATGATTGGGAGATTTCGTCAAGTGTTCAACTTCAACTCACAAATTCGCACCCATTGGATTATACTAGTGTACCTTGGGATTCATTGACATTAATGGTGATTTCCCTTGCACTTGTTAACAATATTCATTAATGACCGGTAATCAAGTGGTTTCTACCATGTTCAACTTTAGTACATGTATTCGCATGGTTAGATTCGTACTTCGGGACGATGGAAATGAAGACCCTGGATATTGTCACATAGATCTAGGTTGCAATGGAGTATTCATGAGTTTGTACTAACACATAGATCCACTGTGTATTTCTCGTGGCTATGTTCAAATTTGAGTCTTTATGGCATAGATCCACAATGTATTTATCGTGGCTATGTTGAACATAATGACATGGATCCACAGTGTATGATTGGTGGCCATGATTCGCTTGACACTTATGCTTAGGGTCACTTGTATTATGAGTATGGGAATGCCTACCTCAATAAATGGTATGTTATTATGTTGATACTTGTTTGTTGATAGGTTTCCAAATAATGTGCTCCTTGTTCTCGACACACACATTCTACAAAGTATTTCAGTCGTCACGCATTTCCAACTTCATACTTTGGGGGGCATTTGTTACACATTATTTCTGTCAACCCCGTGACCATTGATGATATGTGTATCACATATTAGAAGAAAGATCATTTTCCCTATTCCCTGAAGTTTGTTGAAGAAATAAGACTTTCCCTGAGAGNTTCCTTATTGAAAAACCCTATCAAGAAAGATCGCCGCACCTTGCTAGTGTTAAGGGTACGACGATTCCAAATATTTGCATACTGCACCACAGTGGCCTATGACGTCGTCACAGGTTGCTCAGTGTTGAGGGTGTGACGATGCTCAAACAAAGGAAAAAGAATAATTTCTCGAAGGTTCTAGAATGGAATCTTCGAAAGGATGAGGTGGCCTCCGATTGAATTGGATCTCACTCGCTTCTATGATTTAGTGGGATCATCCTAATCCATTAATCCACCCTTATTCACTCTACATAAGGAGGGATCTCTCATGGGAAGAGTTAGGCTTGCTTATGTATGAAGAATTATGTTGAAGATTGTGTTTGTGATATCTTTGCTTTAGCTTTCCAAGTCAGGTTGTGTATACTCTTCATCAAAATCATTGGAGCAAAGGTGTGTGTGTTGAGGCAAAGGGCCATCAGAAGGGACATTGAAACATAAAGGCATATGTTGTATTCTCCACTTTCATCAATATAATACAGTAATACATTTCTTTCCTATAAAAGTGTCTCCATTTTTATTGCATAACTCCTTGATCGTATGCATACATTTCATTGGAATATATATATATATATATATATATATCGTTGCTCTCTCTTTCTTGGTTTTTGTTTCTCAATAGGTTCAACATCCTGCGGACCTTGAGATGGAGCAAGGACGACACTATCAAGGATCAAACAGCGTTTAAATGGTATGTTGTTTATCCCTCGTTGAACTAGTATACATTGCAATGGAAATCTAAGGAGAAGTTTGTATTATGTCATGTTTTGTTCAAATTTCTTGTTGAAGTTAGGGAGTTTAGTTCGTTTCAGCACTTACTGATTTGTCCAGTAATAATGGCACATGACTAGAGAGACATAGATGCACATGGTTTGACTGATATTCTTGTGCTATTGGGTATGTGATCTATGTTATCAGATCTGATATATTCAGGAGATTATTGGTATATGTTGGTACAGGTTGATTACAGGTTATTGGTATAGGCTGGTTACAGGTTGTTGGCACCGATTAGTACAAGTTTACAGTGGTATATCTCATAGGGATAGTGTGGCAGTGGTTTCATCATTTGATACTTATATTACAGGGCGGTTGGACGGGGCAAGGAAAGGTGGTTGTAGCCTCCTTCAGGTTGGTGCCGAAAAATCAGAGAGTTGGAGCTTCTTGCAGGTTGGAGCCTGAGAACTAGGTAGTTGTAGCCACCTTCCAGTTGTAGTCAGAGAACCTGGGGGGTTGTAGCCTCCTTCAGTTTGGAGCCTGAGAAACTAGGGGGTTGGAGCCTCCTTCTAGTTGGAGATGGAGAATTGGAAGTTGGTACTTCCTTGAATGTAATTCTTGACATATAAGAAAAGAATTTAGTCGTTTTCTCCCACATTGGGTTTCCACATAAATAATTGTGTATTGTGCATTGTGTGGATGTGTTTGTTATTACTTATTATGCACTGATGGATGTTAATGTTTATGATACAATAATGTATTTATGATAAATAGATGAACATAGTTGAATAAGTTAAAAGAATATACATTGTGGTTTAAAGGATTAATAAATGGTATAATTGTTCATTATTGATTCACCCCCCCCCCCTCTCAGTGTCCTGAGGAATATCCCATCCATGCATTTGTACATTAGTTGACAAGAGTGTTGTTTTTGCTAGAATATGTGACTCCTCGGACCCTTCAATGACGACTTGTGGTGTTGTTGATTGATAAATGGCAACTGGTACGTTTGATTCAGATGTTGCATGATTGAAAAATTGGAATTCTTTATGGTAAGTTGATGGTCCCTCTGACTGCTCTACAGGTGCCTGTGGTAACTTGTCAAATTATGTTTGATATATGGTTGGGTCTGACTATAGAAAATGTGTAGAGAACATTTTCCATTCCTCGATGTTGTGCCTCTATTTCCATTGTGTTTCTTTCATCCCCCGGGCAGTGAATTATGCCAATGACGTGACCAGTCAACTTCTTCAATTATCTCTACTTGAATGTTTGCAGTCGTACTTCGAGCTCAGTTTCACCTGTATTATCCAGCTCATTGTTTTGGTCGTGGGTCGATTGGAGGATCTGGTGCTTGGCTCCTCATCCTGAGAATTTCTGCAATTTCTTGGGGATTTGTTAGCTCGGGGCTAGGCTATGCAATTGGGATTTGTTAGGATTTATTATGTAGTTGCTAGGGTGAAAACAATAGTGGGGTGAAATCATATGCTTCCTCTAAATTTGTAGGCAAGAGGTGGAGTAGAGACTTTATTTTTGCCAGTGGGGATATTAATTTGTTCACCTCGATGTTGGTGTCGAAATTAATTGTTTGTTCGTGTGAAGTGATCTGCGCGTCGACGAATGCGTGTGTAAAAGTTTTGCAAATTCAGGCAGTCATTCTCCATAAGAAAATAAAAAGGAAACCATTAAAAAAAGAGTGCAAGAAAATCAATTCGGCTCCATTGGAGCATTGAAGAAACACTTCTAAAAGCAACAAAAGAAATAAAATAAAGTTAAAGGACAAAAATGACAAGTCGGCCGTGCTAGTAAAATAAGGTGACTCAAACTTATAAATAAAACCCGGATCATTTCATTTTGACACACAACACATATCTTCTCATCTAGTGTGCAGTTGCAGTTGCAGTTTCCAGTTACAGTTGCATTTGTCGGTTACAGTTTCAGTTGCCAGTTGCAGTTGTCAATTGCGCAAATTTTGAGGTACGATATCTTTGTCTGGTGGTTTGTTAGGCTTGAGGGATCTTCCTGATGCTAGGGTGAAACCTTCTATATGTTGGGTTCTTCATTTTATGGTGATGTATTTTATGGCTTGATTTCTTCTAGAGAAAATTTTGTTGGGTTTTTCTCCCGAGTTTGGGTTTTCCCAGGATAAATCTTGTGTCTATTGTGCATGGTTATCTCTTTGTGATTCTGTTATTTTCGCTGCAGTTTTATTTATGTTGAAAAATTTTAGTGTGTAATTATTCTATGATAACAATGGCATCAAAATCATCTTGAAATCATAAGGTAATAATTATTAGATCTCGAAATTAGAAAAATCAACATGGTATCAAAGCTTTGTTAAGATTTTTCACTGCACATGAAAATTTCCACTGCACAGATCTGCACTTGTCAAGCTCGTTGAGCATTTCTTGGACAACGTTGGGACTAATTTTACCATAAATAAACTCTAATTTACCTAACACATCTACTGGTTCTCTTAGATTGACATTTGGTCAAGGTTGAAATTTTAGGGTTTCAAGCTTGTTGACATTCTTCAGTTTATCTTTTGTTTTTAGCTCTTGTTCCAGGTAGGTTACCATGGAGGAATGATTGGTCATAACACTAGAAAAGTATTGTCTCTTGTTCTTGTTCCTATCAAGGGCACGTGTTGGCCCTTGACCAAGTTTTGGGAGTTTCTTGGTCATGTTGACCTATTTTAGGATTTTGACAGCCTGTCAAAGGACGAGCTCAAGATGAAGCGGAAATCATAGGATATCAGCCCACTTTTGGATCCTTTTTGGTTTTTTGGGAATATGTAATGGGAATGGGATGTCGGCCCATCGTCTTACCCATGTTTAGGCCTATTTTGTATGTATAAAGTTGACCTGAAATCCTTATGCGAAGATTTGTGCCCTAGTGTTGATCCGGATTATTTTCGGCACGAAATGAGAGCAAAGATATAATAAAGAAATGAAAAGAGATATCACAGATATTCAATAATATGATAGAAATGTATCAGAGATGCAACGATAACCACAGATATACAGTAATACATGATTTCTATCAATGAAATAAATGTACAGAGACTGTAAAAATACAGAGTGAAAGACTCGCTAGAATGGTGGCAGCTTATCTCTGAGAAGAGATGTGATGGCTACTCGCATTCGCAAGAAGATGATTACAATGAGGCTCTGAAGGAATTTTTACAATAAGAAGGAATGCCAAAAACCCTAGACATCCAAAAAAACTAACCCTAGGAGATGAAGCGCCAAAAGTCATGTGGGCCCCGTTTGGGTAAGTGAGTACATCAACTTCCCGGGGTCGTAACTTTTGCATACGATCTTCGTTTTAGGTGTGTGATAGCTCGTTGGAAAGGTATCATCGAGGAGATTCATTTTGGGGGCTCAATCATGCCTTCAACTATCATTGAGAACCTCAATCTCGAAAAACCTTCATTTGGGCCCTCAAAATGGCCCTGAAAGTTAAAAACTGCTAAAAATAGTAAATTGCCAAAATTGCCAGAAAACTGGTTTGAGCCAACCGGAAAAGGTGGGTGGCCACCGATATCCACCTAGATCAATCCTCCCTCCTTAGAAATCAATGGTTTCCATTGCGTTGAGTTTCTGGGAGAGAGGGAAAACTGTTTGTTGAATCTGCATCTTGGTGAGTTGCTTGCCTTGTTGGAGACGTCGCGTTGCTCAGTTTGTGGAAGTCTGTTACGAACCTGTTGAGGCTGAGGTTGTTCAACAAGTCAGGCTACATGAGAGGACAGTGTGCAGAAGGAATCTTTTCACTTTGCTGCAACCTTGTCGACCTGCTTTTGTTGGATAGAAGGTGCTTGGGGCGAGGTTGTAGTGGTTCCAATGTCCTATTGTTCCCCTTTTGAACAGATTGTGAAGAAGATGAATTTTGCAGTATGAGATACTACCTTGTGGCACTTTTTTGGTGGAACGGTAGTCGGAACTACCTCTGGTATTCTATAGAGATGACCCCCCAAAGTAACAATGACACTGCGGGGTCAAGACTCATAAACATCATGGCGCTTCCACATATATGGTTGGCCCAAGAGAACATCACAGACATCCAGTGGGGTAACATGACATAATACCTCATCCTTGAAGGGTTGGATACCATATGAAAATCGACACTGCTGGCTGACATGAAGATCTCATCCTTGGCAAAGCCACTCGATGTTGTATGGTTGCGGGTGTGGTGTTGTCGACAATCCCAACTGTTTGACGACCTCTGCTG
>SNQJ01S0121187.1:58337-85617 GCA_010110895.2 Picea sitchensis
CTGTATTTTTACAGTCTCTGTACATTTCTTTCATTAATAGAAATCGTGTATTACTGTATCTCTGTGTTTATGGTTGCATCTCTGATATATTTCTGTTATATTACTGGATATACGTGATACCTCTGTGCATTTCTTTATTATATCTCCGCTCTCATTTCGTGCCGAAAATAATCCGGATCACCTTTTCCTTATGCAACTCTTCTCACTTCTTTTGCTTTTTGTCCTACTCTATTTTCTAGATGTCAACTGAGGATTTGTGAATCTGCGTTCAACGTGCAAATTTCTCACTTGAATCAATTTTCTTTTTCTTGACTCCTATCATTTTTGACTTGGGTGTGGTCTGACTTTGGCTTCAACTTCACTTTTAACTGTGACTTCGACTTAACTTGTCTCACAGATCATCCAATCCCCTAGCATCGTCCTGACTTACTCACGGTCAACAACGTTTATCATTTTAACTGATTTCATTTCTTTAATAAGTACTCCCAATCTTCTTTGGTATCTTTGTAGTTAGTTTCCAATAATTCTTCCCAATTTTTTTTGTCTCTCTCGCCAATTGGAATTTGGAGGAGGAACTTTCAGGGGAGGTCGATACTTGATAATGTCATCGACTCCCTTGTCTAGGAGGAATTTATGCAACAGAGAGGGATGGTACAAAGGAACCCATAATGTAACTCGGTATATATTTTATTCTTGATAGTCTGAACTGATTCTATGTCTTCAACCACTTGATCTTCAATATAATATTTTACAATCCTATCGAACCACTCATTTAGATTTGTTCTTCCTTCGTTTATAATATTGTGCATCAATTGATCATCTGAAGTGAGTCTTCACATTAGATTGAGTGATGTATTCGTACAGTGCTTCTAGTATAGTCTCCAAGAATCGCTCGTGTATTTCTGAATAGAAGTGTGTGTGTGCTTCTGCTAAAGTCGGTCGGTTTCTTCATGCATGATTTCTAATATAATTGTTGATTTTGTGCTCCCACCATTTGTGTATGTCTGTTAGAGTTAACATCTACGTGTTCTTTTCTTTAAAGCATGCTCAAGTTTAGAACTACCAGCAACGAAACCAATGTCGTCGTCAGGGAGAAAGTACGAGAAGTTGCCAATATATCCTCACATAGAGCAATACACGTTATAACATCAAATATAGAAGCACAAAAGCATACATATAGACATACACAATACTGGGAGAACCATCAAATCATTTTATTAGATGAAGCCAAAAACAACCTTTTTCTTTCAATTATGTAATGATGTGTGTGTGTGTGTGTGTGTGTGTGTGTGTGTGTGTGTGTGTGTGTGCTGTACAATTATTAGTCGATTACATTAATTGTTAATTGTCCGACGGTCGACTCTAACTGCCTATTCGACTGAATTCCCTAACTGACTACTACAATCGAATCTACTAAGGGGTCTAGTCGGCAGAGCCAACTATCCCCTACAACAACTTGCGTAAAATCAATCCAAACTCCATTCATTTCAATATACTAGAAACAAAAACAAGCTTTCAAATTCATTGTTAACTTGTTCAATTAAAAAAACTCCATTTTCTAATAAAATAATCAACTTGTTGCAAGAAGGAGTCAGTTCCTTCCTTTCCCTGTTAGGCTTTCTCCTTGGCAGTCTGATTGGCCTGAGAGGTCTTTTTCATTGTTGACTGACCAACTCCCTTGGTCATCATGCCAAATCTAATAACAATCACCAAGCAGATCCTTCGCAGTATCTGTTCAACAAGGACTACACTATCATGCAACACTTGTTTTACAATATCTTCCAAACTATATATATACTCACGAACTACATCCTATGAAAATATTGTTTTATAATACCTTTGGCCAAACATTAGAGTGCCAATGTTTTTTTAATCTCTCTTTACATTTTATATTTTATAATTTTTTCATAATGTTTTTAAATATTTTTTTATTTTATGTTTATTTTTTTAATTCTTCGTGAAAAATCGTCAATTGGAAGTGACTTATTATGGATTTAAATGATCATCAAGATTGTTTTAAGGATTTAGAGTGAAACAAGTTATGCAGATGTAGATGGTTTGATATTTTTTTAAAGCATATATACTCTTAATGGTTAAGAACATGTATTTCCTCCTAGGAGGTCACAAGTTCAAATCTAGAGGGGGTAGGGTATGTATACCAGTCAAATCGTTGGGTGAAAGGGGTCCCTTGTCCCCACAAACAAGAGGGTATGATATACCAATTTTGTGTTTGGCTTGGCCGCGACCTTAAAAATAGATGATGATTATTGTTGTTGTTGTTGTTGTTGTTGTTGTTGTTATTATTAAATTAAAGTTGGACCAATCTCAAATAACATTTTTATATTAATGGTTTAAGTTCAAATCTTATTGGGTATATAAGAGTTTTGACTATGTGTGTGCACTGGTAACTTAAATGTTGAAATATATTTTATCATAGTGTGAGTGAGTTGAGATTCATACTTATTCATATATTTAAAAAAAGGTTTAATTTATTAAAAATATATTAATATAGGTAAATAAAATTTAGATTTTTAGTTTTAAAATAGGTTATAAGATAACAACTATAAATTAATAAAAATATGGAAATTTAAGTGTATAAGTTATCAAAATATTGGCAGCGACATGGCATGAAAGCAAAATATACATATCCACCTAACATAAAGAAATTTCAAAATCACAAAAAACCTACCATCAAGAAAGTAAGAGAATTAACGTAACATATTCAATATAAACATTTAGGCCACTATCAAGATTCATAAACCTACATTAGGAGGATGGTCATATTTTTCATTTACATTGTCCCTTCCACAGTTATTTGGCTCCCTAACAAGTACACTAGCACCTTGAACATCATTTTTGGACAACTTGTCATTCTTTGATATTTCCAACACAAGGGTCAAAAAATCATCATTCAATGGTTAATTAGAGGTTGAGATGTGAATTATGGTGTTGATCAAACCTTTTAGGCACTACCTAGCCAACTTTGTGTCTTAGCCTCCCATCATTGTGTTGAGAGTGTATAGAGTGGTCAATGGGGCCAAAGAATCAACAAAAGGCTCCCTACTAACACAAAACTCTAGGAAGTGGAGGAGATGTGCCACATACAACTCAACTTTCTAGATCTGTATACTAACTTGCAATGACATATTGAAGCAAAATGGTGAACTATTAGCCTTAAGAGAATTAATTATTTTCCAGGCTTAATTAAATACATAAGCATATATTTTCTACTACATAATAAATAACAATCCAATGTCAATGAGTTCCCATGTAGCTTGAAACTCAATGTCCCAAAGTAGTGTGTCCCTTAAAATGACAACCTTCTATGAGTAGGAGGAAACAATGAGTTGGCCATAAAAACTAATGACCCATTTCAAAGTCAACTTGGCAAAATAACAAACTTATAAAATATGTGTAACGCTCTCGAATCACCCATAAAGGGGCACACGGGCCATCGGGATTCCAAGATTATGATTAATCAATGTTCGATGGAAAGCCCACCCATGATAAGGGATTAGGAAAAAATTACTTTAATCGGTTCAAAACCAAGGGTTTCCAAACATTAAATTATGTGGACAGTGAGCACATTTTAAGGTACATGTGCTTAGGGATGATGCAAATTATGTATTTGTTTATGCTAGCTCCCAATGATTGCTTGTTGAGTGCTTAATTGTACACTTGAAGCAACTCTAAATTGACAAAGTCACAGGTCACATAATAAATTTTGCAATTAAATATGCATGATCCAATGGACTTATCCTTGGTCATATCCATCAAAGTAATTGTCAATTCATCTAAAACCAACCACTATTCACACAACATGTTTTGGTCCTCAAAGAACTTGAGGGATCACACCCACACAAGTTTATATGCCACTTAACACTCCTTGATAAGGCCTTGTAATTGAAATACCATTATGTAGTGGGAGATAAATTCCTCATCAATCTCCTCCTCCCTAGTTACCCTTCCATTAGAGGTTTTGACTACAAGCATCTTCTTCATAGATTCTCTAGAAGCAAATGCTTTAAAGAAGTCTTTAATTGGATTATCACCATTTTTGAGCTAGTGCAATTGCACTTGAAATTGAGCTCCCCAAGCACTTAAAGTTCATCCACTTTCAAATGTTGTTTGATCTTAGTGGTTGTTATAACCCTAATTTGCACCAGACATGCTTACCTGGCATCAGGCCATCTCAGATTCCTTCTTTGCCAAAACATTGTTGAACAACTCTTCTTAAAAACCTCTTTTATAAAGGCCCATGCGCCCTACTCCATTACTGCATGCGTGTACATGCTAGCTGACCCAAAACAGCTCGCGTGTACCTACAAAAGCACGAAAAAAGGAAAGTTGCCGACGGAACACACAGATTTGGGTAAGTTAACTAAACCTTCCAGCCATGCACGACAGAGGGTTCGTCCAAATACCTAGCTTCTTCTAGCCTATAAAAGAAGGGTTAGGGGTCCCATTTGGAAGAGGAGAATCATAGTAAAGAAACTATACCCATTTGCACATTCCCTTTGTCCCAACCCTTTAGTCATCCTTGTGCAAGAAGAGATACGGAGCAAAGAAGTTGGAGGACAGTTGAAGAGGAGCCCAGGACCAGGTTCGCAGAGCAGTAGCCAGCGTCGACATTATAGTTAATTTATTAAAGTTGGTAATAAAGAAGTATTTTTCCCGTCCCGCCATATGAGGTGTTTATAGTTTATTGCATACATGTTTGAATCTCTAACCCATTAATATTTAGATCAAATGCATGTAGAGTTTGTTTATTATCTTGTGTGAATGCAGGTCAGTTGTAGAGAAGAGTTGCAGTCAAGGAGCAATCAAGTGTGAAGAAGGATCGATATCAAACGTCTGGAATAAGGTATGCTCACTTAACTATATATTTGCTTAATAATAATGGGGATTAGGTCTAGGACGACGGTAGAAAATAAGATTCTTTAGGTCTTTTCTGCATGCATAATTTAACCCTAGATGCTAGTCCATAGAGGGGTTTCCCACTCACAACATAATTGGCGACCCTACTGGGGAGATCTCTAGGGTTCCTGGGGATATTTTTGGGTATTTTCAAGAACTGGTTTCATTTTCCTGTTTTTAAAGTTTATGAAAAAGTATGAGCTAACAGAGATTCTGGTCTTCCATACCAGTTATCTTTGTTTCTTTGTTGGATTGTAAATTTTTAATTTTTTTCCACGACCCACAGAGGTACACGCGGCCTGTATAAGGTATGCAAGTGTGTACCCGCGCCCTGCATTCCCACAGCCCGCGTGTACACGCTAGCTGAGGAAGTGACAATCGCATGCAAGATTCCATAAAATTTCTATTAAAGAGGCAGTCATCCTCTCCCCTATCAGAATTTTTCCTTCTCAAGGATTTTCTGGAACTCTTTCTAGTCTTTGTTGTTTGCAGTCGATAGCTTAGGTTTCACCTCGGATTGGTTTGTTCTATGAAGTTTTCCTTGAGTTGGTTTCTTTTTTCTGTTAAAGTAGGTGTCTGAGTCTTCAAGAGATTCCGGTTCTCAGTATCAGTGGTCTCTGCCTGGGCTAGATTGTTTGTCTTTTTACCTAAAAGTTTCAGAGACACACGCGTGTACATTCTTTCTGACGATACAAAGCTCGCGTGTAAACGCTTGTTGTTGAACTATCAGCGGTGTGCTTGTGGAGGAAATTTTTGTTGAAGGTAGGGCAGTCATCCTTTCCTTTGATAAGAGTTATACCTCTCAAGTTTTTGGATCTCTTTCATAGCAGTCAGTGACTTAGGTTTGTTCACAACAATAACTTTCTTTTTCAGTTAGAAGTTTTCCTCAAAATTTCCATTTATAAGGTTTTTAGACAAGTGTGAGAGTCCAATTTTAAGTTGTTTGTGTGTGATTTTTAAAGTGACTCTTTGTGATCTGCGCTTAGGCCAGAAGTTTTTCTTGGTTTTGACTTGTTGATATTTTTCCTTTTTGCTTTGTCAGCATTCAAATAAAATAAAATTAAAACTTTTATTTCTTTGATTAATTGAAAAGTGTTGTTTTGCATAAGTAACCAGGGAAAAGTCTTTGCTTTCATAAGTTCTTGACAGTTTACTTAGATCATAAGTAGCTCATAGTCAAGTGAAATCCTTCTTTGAGTGTGTTGTTCAAAGATCTTAGAAAAAAAATTTAAGTTTGAAAAGTTGTTTAAGAGTTAAGTAAGGTAAAGGTTTTTGTTTCCAGCTTTCTATTTATTTTTCTTTCGTCTTTCAAACATCACTAGTTTCACTGTCATAACCTTTGACTTAAGGCAAGACATAAAAATTAACGCTAAATCTAAAATTCATTAGACTTTTTATGTTTGTAGGGTCAACCAACTAGTTTAGGGTTAGGGCCTTGAATTAAGTTGGAGAGGAAACTCTTCAAGGCCATTAAAATCAAACATTGGAGTCTGAGTTAAGGAGTGTCAAAGTCTAGTATCGTGAAAGTTATCTGGGACCCCCCTCTAACACAGGGGATAAACATGAGGTCGTGTGCGGGAAGGTAGTGGAGATAACCCCTCCAAAGTTGGACCAATCGTAGTGGAGAACACATATAGAGGGCTTGTCTTGGGATTCCGTCGATTGCATTTGCCACGAAGCTTCGTGGGTCTCGAATCCGTCCGAGGTCCTCAGTGGTCTTCCGAACCACTTGCTTTCGATACCCTTGACAGGTTTCGGGCTCGATACCCTGCTCATTGTGGTCTACCTGACTTTTGATTGTACCCGCCTGGTGATTGTTCGCGCGCTGGCAACCTTGTTGCCTATCTTTTTAGGGACATACATAGGTGACTGCAGGGGTATACCACGGTACCTAGGACAGACATCGAGCCACGCTTTGCAGAGTGTACCCGGAGGGTGCTTCCATGTTCGAGTTTCACTTGCACCGGTAAGTTGCTCTAGTGTTGGTTGTTGTAACTGTTCTTCCAATCAGTTTAGTGTTTGCTTGTTTTATCTTGTAGGGACTTTTTAGTGTGTGTTGTTTTTTGAACGAGTAGACAGCCCTAGAGTGTCTTTCATCTTCTCACACAGTGGAGGATCATGAGCTCCACCGATCACGAAGGCTTCTTGGCCTATCATCTGTTACACTGGAGCCACCCCCGCCACCACTAAGGCGAAAGCTAGACCAACAAGGGTCTTTTGAAGCGATCGGGTCACAAGAAATTGTGCCCGAACAACATCCGGAGGAATCAACCGTTTTAGACCTTAAAGCGAAATATTTTGGTCTAGTTGAAACCTCAACCACTGATCTTTCGGCACTCATCATCATATCGATTCATCCTTACGAGTGCTAGACAATGTCGCACGCAACAATGGAAACAAATGTTGTTACTCCCTCTAGGAATTCTTTAATTCCCACTACGATTGTCACCATAAGAGAGTTTCCACCTCCTAACCCACCGTCACCGGTCTGAACCACCATGGTCTCAGTCACCTCTACCTCGCATAGTGGTCTGATCCCATCTATGGCGGCGGCCACAACCCCTTTCCCACCAAGTGCGACAAGCCCTCCGTTCTCATACGGGATGCCTAGCTCAGGTACAAGTCCTGTACTTTCCTACTCCACTTCACAGACTTTAGGTCTGGGGGCAGGGAGCTCTAACGCTCCTCTACAAGGCCACATGGGCGACACTTCTACTCCTTTTAACACTTTCCCTTATGGGGGAGTTCATATACCTCCTTCATCCCCTTCGCTTGGCGACACGCACCAGCCATCCACCGGGCCACCTACACACCATAGTTTATTTTGAGCGGGGAGTCAAGGACCACCTTCACATAATATGTTGGTAGGTTTGACACCGTTTTCTTTGTTCGGTGCGTTTGGTAACAACACCTTCTCATCATCTACTTTCCTTACTGGGGGCAACCCCAGTTTCAGACAACCTTTTCCTATGCAGGGTATTATTCCTACACAGGGGGCAAACCCAGGAACTTCTTCCGCATCAGGGCCTTGGAATTCTTGGTAGGGATCCGTTCCTTCGTCAGGAATGTCGATCTGGGGCAATTCTTTCCACAGTCAATGGAACCCCGGACAAGGTACTATGCCTATCCCCACGGGATCAGCATGGGGCAACCCTTCTCAAAGTCCTCTGAATGTAATGCACGCCCATCCATCTACGTCCTATTTTGGGAATCAGTCGATGATGTCTCCCCACACACAAAATACATATGCTGGCCATGGCCATGGTTTTTATCAGAACCCAGGCCAGTAGCCGAACTTTTCCTGGCAACTTCGTGCTAGTCAAACTCCAAGCCCCTTTTTCCCAGGTTATCACCAACAACCCAAACTACCTTTCCTGGCAACCTTGCATTTGCCAGACTTGACAAGGTTGTTGAATGACCCTATCTGTCATGATCCACGTTGGCCTCCTATGCCGACGAAGTTGCCTTTGGACATACCAAAGTTCGAAGCCAAGCCTAACGAAGATCCAGGCGATCATGTGACTACCTTCCACCTTTGGTGCTCATCTAACTCGTTGAAAGATGACTTCGTACAGTTGCGATTGTTTCAACGTACTCTCATTGGGAGTGTCGCGAAATGGTACATTGAGCTCGATCGCTCAAGATACTCTTCCTTCGGCGAATTGACAATGGCCTTCCTAAACCATTTCCAATTACCTGTGAGATATGACACTGGCATAGAATTGCTGGCCAATTTCACACAGACAAAAGCATACCATATCTCTGATCACATCTGAGAATGGAGACATTGGAAGAGTTTAATTAAGGTACTAGTCCCACCAGCATTCCTGCTCAAGTGGTTCCTTAAGTCTTCGGTCCCGCAGTTATCCAAAGACGTCGCAACTTCAGGAGTGTTCTCTGAAGAAGACGCCATCATGAGAGCTCAACAGCTTGAGCTCATCTATTCTCAGTCTGGTTTATTATACAAGATCTTGCTAGATGCGCCATGCTCAATACTTGATAAAACCAGACAAAGAGTTGGACCACATGCCGATGGTATTGTTGGTTCAGTACAAACAAAGCCCGTTGAGCAACTGATGAAGCAGTTGAAGCAATTGTCTATACAACACATGGTGTCCAACCAAACTACTGTTTTGGCTGCTCCCCCTACTAAAATGTTGGATGTACACACAGTGCAATCGACAAATCCAAAGGCCACCCAACAGCCTGAAGGAAAGAAAAAACAATGAAAGAAGGGTAAGGGGGATAAGAAACCCACTGATAATGTTGGTGGGGGCAACACTGAGAAACGGAAGGCGAGGTATCCATGCAACCTATGCGCAGAAGACCACTCGACCCACCTATGTCCCCGGCTTGCAGAGGCCCAAAATTTTGTGACACAACAACAGCCTGTTGTGTTAACAAATCCATTTTAACATGGACAAAACCTAACCCAAGCCTCTACAAGTGCGGAAGGGGGCAGTAAAGGACCCTCTTCATCTTCGAATAATCCAGCATCCGCGAATGTATATATGATGAAGGGTGATGCTTTCATATCCACTATAGCGCATGACTACAGTAAACCAAGCACTTCTGAGAAGGGAAAAGAAGCCGAACTCCCATCTATTCCTCTATAGATTGAGAAGAATTTGGGCAAAACAATGACACACATCCCAAAAGGTGCATTCAAAAAAGCTTCTCACAACCCAAAGGCAAGGACCACCCAGAACTATTTTGTGGTGGAAGATTTTTCTCAAACCCCTTGTGCGATGTTTGCTTTGGGGGTCCTCCAAAGCTGCCCTTCCCAGAGAAAATTTTTGTTAACCGCTCTAGGATCTACCGAGACTTGTAGTCCGAGTACCATCATGCTAGATACAACCAACTTAAAACCTTGTCTACCTTACCACGTAGCATTTCAGATAGTAGTGTCCCACCCCACAAAAAATTTTACTCGAAATATTTTCTTCACGATGGTTGATCAGGGCGCCTTGACATACGTTATGTCGTTGGCATGTTGGAAGGCCATTGACCAACCCGTTTTGTCTCCATCACCTACTCTTCTCACTGATTTTGACAATCGTTTGTTCCGACCACATGGTATCATTCCCTATTTTCTCGTGCAGTTGGGAGGGAAGACCGTGTGCGTTGAGGTAGAGGTAGTCGACGCATCCCTCGACTACAATCTTTTGTTAGGAAAGAGTTGGACTTATGCCATGCAAGCAGTGGTTGCTATAGTTTTCCGGGTCTTGTTGTTTCCACATGAGGACCGGATTGTGACCATTGATCAATTGTCTTTCTCCAGATCTGACCGTTCATTGGGGGTGTCCACGGTCCCAATGATTGATAATCCTCAACCAGGCGTAGTCAACATAGGGGTTGGTTTGTGCCCATATTTGATGGGTACGTTCGATTACCCGCCCCCTCAAGGTGATGTCAAGTTCATATCCGACCACCATAAGGTTGAGAGTTTCCAAGTTTCGCCATTTCACACGACTTACTTCACCGATCCGTGGATACTTCCTTCCCCATCAGCCACGATGGAGGGGACAGGGCATCCGGGCATGTCCATGCCCTTGTCTGCAGCCGAAGTAGCGTACTCTTTAGTCCAGCAAGATTCAGCCAACCCAGATCCAACTCCTGCACAAGAGTTCAATCCGCTTCTAGAGCCTATTTGGGCTCAAGGTTCTCTCGCTAACACCGATTCGTTAGACTTAGTCTTTCCCTCTAACGAAACAGTAATTGAAGCACTGACTAGTCCAGACAAACCCTGGAATGATCTTCATCACAGATATTTCTTTCTCCCAGAGTTAAGCAGAAATGAGGCTGGAGAATTCACCTTGACTATGACTGGAGATAAGTTTTGTCCTATTAATCCCTTAGCTACGCATGAGGTCTATGCTGAGGGTAATATGGCAACCATCGTTGAAATCATACCGATCAATATCTCCAGAACCCCTGGCGTCGTGGAGAATGTTTTCGTCAGAGCTGACTGCTCCCCCGGAGAGATTCAAACCTACACATATCTATTTAAAGAATTTTGCGATGTTTTTTCTTGGTCTTACAAGGAGATGTCAGGCATCGATCCAAAAATAGTAGAACATGAAATCACAACTTATCCAGATGCCAAGCCTATCCGGAAGAAGCTTCGTCTAGTTAACCCCAAGAAAGCAACAACCACTAAGGTTGAAGTTGAGAAGCTGCTAAAATTCAGGTTTATCTATCCTATCCATTTGACCCAATGGGTGTCAAACCCTGTGCCGGTCAATAAAAAACAAGCCACGATTCGTGTATGTACAGACTTCCGTGATTTGAACAAGGCCTGTCCCAAAGATAATTTTCCCACACCATTCATCGACCAGATAATTGATGAATGTGTGGGTTGTGAGGCCTTCTCTTTCATGGACGATTTTTCGGGATATAACCAAATACAAATCAAACTGGAAGACCAACAAAACGACATTCATCTGTCCCTGGGGTACATTCGTGTATCGTAAGATGCCTTTTGGTCTCAAAAATGTTGGAGCAACCTTTCAATGGGCCATGTCTTTTGCTTTCCATGACCTCAAGCACATATTCGAGGCCTATTTAGATGATTTAGCATCTCGATCTCGCAAGAGAACAGATCATCCCACACACCTCCGACTTATCTTTGAGCGTTGTCGCTACTTCCGGATTCGCTTGAATCCAAACAAGTGAAACTTTTGCATAACATCAGGATGTTTGTTAGGTTTCATAGTGCCGACAACAGGGATCATGGTCAATCCTCTCAAGGTTGAGGCAATAATTCAGTTTCCCCCCCCACGCACAATCCTTCAACTTCAGAGTCTACAGGGCAAGGCAAATTTTTTAAGACGCTTCAATGCCAACTATGCCGAGATCACCAAGGGATTTATGCGCTTACTGAAGAAAGACGTTCCTTTTTATTGGGACGATGCCACTCAATGTTCTTTCGTGGCATTGAAACATGCCCTCACAACTTCCCCTCTGCTCCGACCACCTAACTATAACAAGGATTTCTTATTATATTTGGTTGTAGAAGAGTCAACCATTGGCATGGTCTTAGTTCAGGAAGATGACTTGTTCTCGGAATATATGATCTATTACCTGAGCCGAGGTTTTGTAGGACCATAACTCAATTATTCTCATATCGAAAAACTTACGTTGGCAGCAGTCCATGCTGTTCAACGATTTCGTCATTATGTTATGTTTCGCAAGACCACCGTCATTGTTGTCGTGAATCCATTCCAGTATATGTTGACATGACAGGTAATAGGCAGAGAGTTCAGTAGATGGATAGTCATCCTCCAGGAGTTTGACATAGATTTCGTTTCAGGGAAATCCAAAAAGTCACTGGTCTTCACAGAACTTATTTCGGAACTTCCAGTTGAGTCAGATGATGTTGTGCCCGAAGAATCGCCTATCAGAGGAGATATGTTTTTTATCACATCTTCAGATCCCTAGTACGGAGATATACTTATCTATCTCCAGACTTTGAAGTGCCTTACCTCTACTTCTTGTGATGAGCGTCGTTCTATACGCCATCAGGCTAAGAATTATCTCATACTCGATGATACATTGTATCGAAGAGGTGTAGACTGCATCTTGCGCCAATGTCTCACTCACGAAGAAGCAGTTATCGCGCTTAACGATTGCCATACCGGAGCTTGTGGCGGTCATTTGTCTGGGTTGGCAACAACCCAAAAAATTCTACGAGCAGGTTACTTCTAGCCGACACTAATCAAAGATTGTATCGAATCGGTCAAGAAGTGCCACCCCTGCCAGATCTTCTATCAGAAGATGAGGGCACATCCCACTCCTATGTTTCCTGTCATCACAGTTGGTCCCTTCACCAAGTGGGGAATTGATTACACTACCTGCAACCCCCCTTCAGCAAGGAGGCACCGTTACATCATCGTAGCCATGGACTACTTCACGAAGTGGGTCGAAGCTATGCCAACGTTTAAAGATGATGGGGAGACTGCAACTCTCTTTTTATTCAACCAGATAATAGCAAGGTTTGGCATCCCAAGGGAGATTGTCACTAACCATGACAGTCACTTTCAGAACCAGATGATGACTGAGTTAACATCAAAGCCTGGGTTACGACAAGAACATTCATCACCCTACTACCCCCAAGCAAATGGTCAGGTGGAAGCTGTAAATAAATCTCTCAAGACCATCCTATAGCGAACGATCAACTCAGCCAAGTCAAATTGGCATTTGATGTTATACTCGGCGTTATGGGCTTACCGAACATCTGTTAAGACTGCAACCAGTTTCTCACCTTTTCAACTCGTTTACAAGCTGGAAGCAGTCTTGCCTATCGAATGTTAGATCCTGTCCCTAAAGTTGGCAGTACAATTATTGCCAGACACTTCTCCACTTGAAGAGCGGTTATTATACCTGGAGCAACTCAATGAGAAGCGTCGTGATGCGGCCCTGGCCAATGAGGCTTACAAACATAAAGTCAAGTGTCAGTATGATAGGTCTGTTCATCCTCATATTTTAACTAAAGGTGACCTTGTCCTGGTCTACGACCAAGATAAGGACCCCCTGGGGGCAGGAAATTTCAAACCCATGTTGTTCGGACCTTTCATCATAAAGGAGGTTCTAAAAAAATGCGCTTATCATCTGGTTGATTTTGAAGGGAATGCTTTGGGTGCAGAGCCTAGAAATGGACTCTACCTCAAGAAGTATTACTCATAGGCAGGTCACCATGGGTAACTTTTTTTAACATATGTATAGTCTTTGTACTATTACTTTCTAGTTTTTTTTTTAGTGTTATGGACGTGTCATTTTGATGTATCTTTCATCACTGTGGCAGATGTCAAGTGAACCCGAGGTGTTCATTGGGTACGTAGATGGTGCTAGCCGACACACTCGGAGGCTTGCCTCTGCAGCTTGGGTAATTTTTACACCTCAAGGCCAATTATTATCTTCCGGAGGTATATACTTAGGTGACACCACAAACAATGTCACCGAGTACAGTGCAGTTATTAAGTTGCTTCGTGACGCTCTGTCATTTGGTATCTCTCATCTCCGGGTATATCTCAACACTCAGTTGGTTGTGTCTCAGTTAAATTGAGTCTACCGTGTTCATGATCCGACTTTACACCGACGATTCCTTAGGGTACGTCTCTTAGAATGAAGCTTTGATCATATTACATATTTTCATGTTCCTGGGAGATTAAATCAAATTACAGATACTCTAGCTAATCAATTTTTAGATTGGCATCTTGCACACATATGAAAAGACATACACATAAACATGTAAATACATTTTTTGCAAAAATGATCCATAAGCCACAAAAAGACATAAAAATCCATATATAACATCATAGTCACCATAGTACATAGATGGATGCAAGCACCTCAAAATATGACCAATAACGAGTCACGGGGCTTATGCCCTCAAAAAATATATACAAGTAGTGCTCTTCGCACATGAAAAGTCTAACTAAAGTCAGGGCCTATGGGCCTTGTTGTACTGATCTACAGCATTTTCCAAATGCCGAAACAATCGGACCCACGTCTGTGGTGCCCCCACCACATGAGGCTGCATAGATGGTGGCAGGTCCTCAATCTATGCCATAGGGACCGTGCGAGTGAGCGTCGTAAAGTTCTGCTCCACTCGTCTCAACACCCTCTCAACCTCCCCCCCTAGAAGATCTCATGCTGTTGTTGGTCCCCCTGTGGCGGCAGGTGCGGCCCCTGGTCGAGGACGACTCATGTTCCTCGCATAGTCAGCAGGTCGCACCGGTCCCACATTTGCACACAATAAATGCATATCCGTCAAATACTCTAGTATAAAAAATGATATATAACAAAAACAACATAAAAATTACATATGTTTACCAAAAAAAAATGAATGATGGAAACTTACCCATCTCTCCTCGCTCCTCACTAGGAGGTACTGGTATCTCAGGATCTCTCGAAAAATCAATCCCAGCATAAGGATAATCCTTGATGACTGGGATCTATGGCGACAACCACGCGAAGAAATCATCATTGAAGGACTCATTGGTCCTTCCACCACCCAGTCGCGGAAGTAAGACTGCCCATCTACACATAGCAGGAAGAGAGGCATGATGGCCTCGTACCACTACTCGAGGACTAAAGCTCAGAACTCTCTCAAAAAAGAAAGAGAATAAAACGGTCCCGAACCTGAAGTTCCTCTGCATCTACAATCGGCAATTTGTCAACTGACTCTTCATGCACTCTAACAATTTTGTGCTCCAATCAAATATTTGTGCATTTAAGCACTAGACGACACAGGTCATCTGTGCACGGGACGCCTGATGTAGATCCGCAGAACCAGTGATTTGCCCAATAAGCAATACTATCACCTGTATCGACAAGTCAGTGATCTTGCTTATAAGCACCTATGAGCTCGAGCGGTCCGTACCAGCCTCACAGTAAATACCTATCAATTCCTCTATGTTATGCGGCCCCGCGGGAAAATTCTGGAAGTTGACTGGTTCCCCTCTCCTAGAGAGGCCAGTTAAAAAATATATGTCCTCGGTCGTGGGCACCAGTGACTGCCCCTCTAACATGAATGCCTCTGCATCCGGATGCCAATAGTCAACTAAGGCATTCAATAGCCTAGGTTGTGCCTGCATAAAAGGACATAAGAAGAACTTGAGCAACCCACATTGCATCAAGGCAGCCATAGCATTGGGGTCTTCCCCAACCAACTCACTTACTTCCTCATGCTCTCTTTCTCTCCAGTGGACATACATCCTGCAAAACATCAAGGTTCATGAGGGTTAATCCTTGTTTTTAAGCTTTTTCCATTCAATAAGGGGGTCCACACGGGTTGTAATGCTAACAGTTTCCTGTACACGCGTGCAGAGTTTACTTTGCTCGAATGTACACGCGGCATGTCCTGAGACAGCCCGCGTGGACCTAGGGATGACCTTTTAAAGGTCAACGCCCCCCTAAAAAAATGGAACCCAATGCAAAAATAAAGACTTAAAATGCAAGATAAGAGAGTTTGTACTTACTTGGTCCAGACAGATGGTCGTTTCATCCACTGTAGCTCTCGAAATCACCACTTTTATCAAAGGGGGTGTTTTAGCTCCAGAATCAATTTCCAAATCAGCAATGGTGATAATGAGCTGTCAGCTTCTATTTATAGACTTTTTGGCCTCTTTTTGTCACTTTTTTGGCCCCCCTTATCATTTTTTTTTAAAACGAAAACCATTTAGAGTGATTCAGGAGTTGCATTGTAGGGGTATGGTCGGGTATCAGGACATTTTTTGGAGTTTTGGGTAAGTTTTGACGGTCTGTGGGAAAATCTCAGATGATCAACTTGAGCATATAGGTTAGGTTTATACCCTGATTTTTGTATCTCGTTGTCTTTATCCCTTTGCCATAAGATCGATCCCATCAGGTTGCGACACTGAACAATCATTGCTACTTTAGAAGTGTCGCAAGTTGGTGGTAGAGCTTACCGAAACATGGATGCCCTAGGTAGATCCTGGTTGCATTATGGTGTCCATGTTGTCTCTAATAACTGTAGGCTCGGGAGTCCTTGTTGTTTTTCCTAATTACGAGTTTGAGCCTCATTTGCATGATTCCTTTTCACTCTTGACCTCACCCTCAAGACTCCCAAAAGATATAACGAGTATTCTTTTAAGTCCTTTTCAGACCCTCTAAACATGAAAAGATTGCCAAGCGATCTTGTGGCCTTTCACGCTCATTAAAACTGAAATTTGAAGTCACGTCTGTTCGACGGTAGTTTACCCCTTTTTTGGTCCGGACGGTCAACTGTACGAACAAAGGTATACTCTATCGAACTTCAGTTCTCTAGAAGATTACTCTCAGGTATCATTTTAACCCTTTTTCGGGCTTGGGGGACTAAATTTACGAAAAAGGAACCCCCACAGAATCCATAGTTAAGCTCTTTTCAGACTCCCTAAAATTGAAAAGATCGTCGAGTGACCTTATTCTCTCACATTCGTTAAACTGGTCCAGAAGAACAATCCTGACGGAGTCCATAGTTAAGCTTTTTTCAGACTCCTTAAAAATGAAAAAATGGCCAAGTGATCTTGTCTTTATCACACTCGTTAAAATGGTTTTGAATAGATGTCTTGTCGGTGCTAGTTTACCCCTTTTTCGAACCAACTAGACTACCTTCGAAAAAGGTACCCCAATGGAGTCTCCTTTTACGTTTTTTCATACTCTCTAAATATGAAAAATCGTCGAGCTTACCTTCTCTGGGCTCGTTAAACTTACATTGAAGGACGTTACCATTGTGTGTTTTATTAATCGCATTTGCATACCCGTGTCTTTGGCCTAATGTCGGCTCCATGTTGCTCTCAACTAAACCATCTGAAGCATGCCTCATACGCAATCCCTATAGCACTTTGCCTCTGCATCTTGACACCTTTGGCCCCTCGAGGATTTTTCCCAAGTGTCCTTTTCTTGCATATGTCCCTTTGCCCTGAGCATCCCTGTGTTCCGTGCGCTTGGAACTAGTATGTTTGCGACACTCGATCCTCCTTTGTAACGTAACATTATTTTATTCTTTTTTCCAAAATCATTGAAAAAGACCAACCAAAAAAAAAAATCAAATATACCCCAAAAAGAGGAAGGGAAAAGTATTTTCTCTATTGGCGGCACAATAATTCGCCCTTGGATAAAGCACACTTGTCTGTTTGTTCGTCAAACTATGGGATTTAATATGACCTTAGGAAGTTGTTCTCGCTACATAGAGTTGTGTCCTCCTCCGTTTGGTTATTCTTCCAAACATATGGAGAGTTTGCGTTGTCTCCTGCCTCGTAAACTTATGATTAATGCCATGCTGCCTGAGTCTCATCATTTGTCATACTGTTGTCCAAGGGAAGTTTTTTACCAAGCCTGATTCGTCGCCTTTGCAGTTTGTCTCTTGCCCTCATACCCGGCCATCCTGAACATCCAATCAAGTCTTTTTTCGAAATCAATGAAGCCTTCATTCTGATCACCAATATTCTCTAGTCCATGACCGACGAGCTGTCGAAGACCTCTGGGTAGTGAAGTCGTACACTCATATTACACTCCTACCCAAGTTTTGAAGATTTTGAAGTTGTTGCTCGAGCTCTGAAGACCTCATCTCCAGCCATCAGGCCTTATCAGCTTCTGAGAAGATGGATACTCTACATGTATATCTTTTTGATTTCGAGATGTAGCTCCACTGTGTATTGTTCATGGCTACACTTTATATAAGTTATATGACATGGATCTACAGTGTATTTGATTGATAGCCATGAGTTTATTCTATCTCGAGCATGGGTATGCCCGCCTCGGTGAGACAATTGTTATTTTGCAGACGGCACCTCCCGATTCCTAGTCGCTGGGCTCACTTGTTTGGCACATCAGTGAAGATTGTTAATGTATTTCGGCCATCAGATGCTCTTCTGACCTCACACATTAGTGCCATTTGTTATAACCCTAATTTGCACCAGACATGCTTACCTGGCATCAGGCCATCTCAGATTCCTTCTTTGCCAAAACATTGTTGAACAACTCTTCTTAAAAACCTCTTTTATAAAGGCCCACGTGCCCTACTCCATTACTTCATGCATGTACATGCTATCTGACCCAAAACAACTCATGTGTACCTACAAAAGCACAAAAAAAGGAAAGTTGTCGATGAAACACGCAGCTTTGGGTAAGTTAGCTAAACCTTCCAGCCATGCACGACCGAGGGTTCGTCCAATACCTAGCTTCTTCTAGCCTATAAAAGAAGGGTTAGGGGTCCCATTCGGAAGAGGAGAATCATAGTAAAGAAAGTATACCCATTTGCACATTCCCTTTGTCCCAACCCTTTAGCCATCCTTGTGCAAGAAGAGATATAGAGCAAAGAAGTTGGAGGACAGTTGAAGAGGATCCCGGGACCAGGTTTGCAGAGCAATAGCCAGCGTCGACATTGTAAGTTGATTTATTAAAGTTGGTAATAAAGAAGTATTTTTCCCGTCCCGCCATATGAGGTGTTCATAGTTTATTGCATACATGTTTGAATCTCTAACCCATTAATATTTAGATCAAATGCATGTAGAGTTTGTTGTGTATCTTGTGTGAATGCAGGTCAGCCATAGAGGAGAGTTGCAGTCAAGGAGAAATCAAGTGTGAAAAAGGATCGATATCAAATGTCTGGAATACGGTACGCTCACTTAACTATGTATTTGCTTAAGAAAATGGGGATTAGGTCTGGGATGACGGTAGAAAATAGGATTCTTTAGGTTTTTTCTGCATGCATAATTTAACCCTAGATGTTAGTCCGTAGAGGGATTTCCCACTCACAACAATGGCCATAGCACGGAGTTCCTCGTAACGGGATTTAGGAATATGTATTTTAGTTGCACTCTGAGAGGTACAAAAGTATTTAGGTTGTTGGTCATAGATTATGGCCTCTCCCATAACTTAGCCATGACAGTCTCCTCCATAGTAAAAAAAGAAGGTGTTGTGTCCAAATTGCATGGTCATGTAAAGCTTGAGAGAACACTTATGAAAGGTGGACTAAGTAAATCGAAGCTTAAACAACTCCTTCTTTAGAATTTTTGGGGTCACATAACCCTAACCTAGCTTTGAAGGCAATCCAAACTGTTTTCTCACCATGATGAACTCTAATTAGAGGAATGTCTTCATTGTCCTTGGCCCTAGGCACTCACCATATTGAAAACTACACTAACAAGCCAATGGCCTTCTAGAAGTTTGTTGACCACCCGTCTCAAGAAGTGAGCTCTCTCTTTGGCGTAAGTTAATTTCATATATGATAGTTCAGCGTATCATGTGGTCATTTGTATTGAACACAATACATACTAACCTTTGGGTTGGAATGGTTCACTGGTCCATAACAATAAAAGTAAGTTGAAGATGCAACATAAGGGTCTCAACTCCTCCCCTGCCATTCTATGGGAAAAGGGGAAGAAAATAATATTTAACTATATGTAATTCATGGGACTCATAAAAAAACAAATTAAACTCTTCTTGCAAACAAAAAATCTCCATATTTTAAAGAACAATATTCATGATCTTATAGACTATAAGTTTTCTATATGCATAGTTCCCTAATATTCTATGTTGTTACCTTCATTAAATGAGAGTATACATTTAGTCCATATTTTCGAAATAAATATTATCATTCCACATAGCCAAAGCACAAAAAGAGTTCAACGTTGGCACAACTTGGAGGTCGTGTGCAAAGTATTCATGTATGGCACAAATTTCAAGTTTTCCTTGGGTACCCTTGAGGTCTCGGCACTCATTTTGAAGATCTAAAGGGAAACAAGGGTGTTCTCCCTCCTACTACCACCTCAAAGGTTATCATTTTGGGAGGCTTGTGTCAACTCATGACAAGATTGTAGTCTTGTTGGTAGTCCACATAACAAAATTTTCTAGCTTGTTGGGTTACACATTAGAGTTGTTGCAACGTGTAGTAGAAATTCAAAGTTATACGAGAGAATATAGCCCTTAACTTCAAAAATAAACCCTTCAACATCCAAAATACCAAAACATTCACCCTACACAACACAAGAATATACAGAGAAGAACCCTTAAGGTAGGGTAATGCCATCAAATACTCCTTATGGAAGGAATCACTCCACAAGCCATGCTTGCTACATAAAAATACAATTTCACACCTCCAATACAATGATACTCATGCGTATTTATATTATCTCATGAGTATTCCGAGGGGTTTTATGCCAACTACCCCTCATTATTATATTCTTTCTTTTTTTCCGGTGGGAAAAAACTTTATATTTCAAAAAAAGAGAAATAGACATAGTTTTGTCTCATGGACTTGTCAATGTCACACTTACAACAAAATCTGGCTCAAAGCCAAACTACCATCACCTTAGGTTCATACAAATACATATAATGTCGTCACCAAAATCATTTATAACCAAGCATGTCAGATTGCATATCTATTTCTCATAGCCTATCTACAGACCAAGACAAATTCTTATATCGCCCAATTTTCAAATAAAAGTGAAATTACAAACTTTTGGTCCCCTTCCTGTCATGAAATTATTACACAAAAAAATACCCAACACAACATTCCAAATCTTCTTTAGATAGTCAGTCTATTGTTTGGTTTATCTCTCGATAAATGTGGGTAAAATATGACCACACAAAGTCTTGTTTAAGGAGACGAATTCGGGTCAGCAGGGATTGGAGGCTTCCAATGTCTACTTTACATTTCCCAATCACCCAGTAAATAACTACTTTGGAGTCACCAAGAACCTACAAATTGTTTAAACCACGAGATTTTGCAAAGAATACCAGATAATTTAGAGTCGAAAATTCATCCTTGGTGTCGGAACTACAGCCAAGAGTGTATCTTATATGAAATAAATGTTTAGAAGTGATATATAACACAACCCTAACTCTGCACCTGGGAGGATGACCCTGGTTAGCCCCATCAAAGAAGACCCAAGGAATTTTTCAGATTTGGCACAATAGGCATTCTTGTTTTCTTCTGTTTGGGCTCGCATTTGAATTCCTTTGTGAATTTTTCGATAAGGCCAACAACAACCTCCACTAGGATTTGTTTGATCTTGAAACAAGATGGAATTGAGTGCCCACCAAATGAAGTGTACAAAATGGCAAGGGAGAGAGGTGTAAATTACCACCGAAAGATCCATCAACCATCCTTGCACACATTGCTCCAGACTATCTATATTCCAAGAAGCTTTGGGATTGAAACTTTTAGCTATGACGCTTCATACATGAGTCATAAATGGGAAAAAGGCACAGAGGTGATACACCGATTATACCTCCTCACGACAAAGGTTACACCTGCTAGGGCCAATCTAGCCACATTTAATCCCATTATCCCACATTAAAAGCTTGTTTCTGAGTGCAAGTCATAAAATAATTTTTTATTTCAACGGACCATGTAAATTTCAAACTTGTACCCGCCACCATAATGAGGTATCGTTGAATTCGCTCTTGAATTGTTATTTATAGACAAAATTTACAGTGTAGTTACTAGACATGACAATCTTGGACCAAGCAAGAAAAATTCTATCCTCATCAACAAATGTTATATGGTTGGAGCATAGCTTTCCAATGCACCTCTATCATTCCTCTACTAGCTCTCCTTCCAAGATGAACTCAACTTCTAATTTCCAACCGCGTATTATGATTCTACCATGGTCATGATCCTTGGAATTCCAAAGGGAAAAAATCATCTAGTCATGTAAAAGGGACATGAGAGCATCAGAGAGCCTAAATTTTGCATCGGTTCCTGCCCAAGGGTCCTCTTGCATATGGACTTTCTTACTATTCCCAATCCTCCACACCATCCAATTTCCTACAAGGGGGAAGGATTCCACCAATGATTTCCAAACAATTGAACTATTTTTGGTTGATTTTTCAGGAATACAAAACCACTCCTCCATAGAAAACCTTCCCTAATATTTAGACTTCGTTGCTTTGCCCCAAAGGGAAAAGTTTTGTGTTAGCCTCCAAAAGATTTTTCCAACTAGAGTTTGGCTAAATAAGTGCAGGTTCTTAATACACCAGCCACCTATATTTTTTGGCCTGGCTAAAATTGACCATTTAACTAGCGGTATCCCATCCTAATCATGGCTTCAGGACCACAAAACTAAAAACTTTTTTTCTGAATCTTTGTAAGAATACCTTTTGGCACTTTGGCTATAGAGGTCTAGTAAATTGGCATACTTTTTAGAACTAACTTGAGTAGTACCAGTCTGCCTCCTCTTGACAACCATATGTTCACCCATGGTGATATGCGAGCTTCCACCTTATTGAAAAGCCACACCCAATCCTAAAATCCATAAGAATTTTGCTTAAGAGGGAATCCCACATATTCAAACCCTTCCTCTAGGTTGTTCTCAGAGAAAGGAAGAACACTCTCCAAAAGGGGAGTCAAATCCTCATGTGGAAAGAAATAATGAACATAAGACTTCAACTGGTTTATCTCCATACCCGTAACGTGGTAGAGGGGATCCATAATCCTTCTAATAGATTGAAATTCCTACAAGGAGCCTACACCAAACAGTTGTTGGAGTTACTTCACACACACCTAGGATTTCTTTTTCCTAAGGTTTTCTCTATGTTTATTAGTCATTATTCAGTCTCCTATATTTCAGACATAATATTCCTCTAGAAGAATATTCTCTTCAGTTCACACTTCAGTTTGATCAGTTGAGTGGAGTCTAGACACCACATTGGTATTATCACCATGCAATATTGGGATCATAACCAGCTAATGCGCATTGTCCTTGGGATCATCACCATACTAGCGCATTACTCATGATTCCCCGATCTCCTCCTCGCTTCACTTTGTTTCAGTCAGTTAACTGAAGACCGATAGATTAGTTAACTCAACTAGGTGGCAGTTCACCCCCGTAACTTCTCGAGAGACTAGACTACGTGGCAGTTTACTCTTGTAACTGTTGGTGTGTGTCCAGATCACTCTAGACCAGCACTATGGTGCATTGGCTTCTCCTCCAGTGGGCATTGGTTGAGTTATATAGAGTATATCACGTGTAAATTATCATCCATTCATTTGGTTAATGAGAATTCTTCCATTCTTTCTCTCCTGCTTCTCTTTTCTTCTATTTTCTCTGCAACTGTGTATTTCAATTCCCAGCTAGATCTATTCTATGCAAGTTCAAAACATTTACATGGTATCAGAGCTAATAGACTGCTATGGAAAAGACACACCAAGTTATTTTTGCAAGTACCAAAGATCGAAGACAACGGAAAAATGGAATTTTCAAAAGAATTCATTCTTACACATTACAATTTATTTTCACAGAAGGAGAAGATGATAATGCATCTTCGAAGCAGAGGATTGTATAGATTAACCATGAACACAGAGATAGAACCAACATCAACCATATAAAATCCAAGTATCTAAATCGAATGGATGAAGCGTTCAGAACAATTTGCAGTCTCATTTCTCTTTAACTCCTCTTTCACATATCCTCCTGTAAAACCCCCAATGAAGCCTAGACCACCATGGAAGGGATTTTTGGAAAATGGTATGAGATGAGGGGACACATGCTCGAGGTGGAATTGCTCACATTGGATCCAAAAATCTTCGACAATCTCCAAGGTTTCTTTACCAAATATAAGGATTTGATGTTGCAACTCAAGTCTTGCGGGGTTGATAAATATAAGGAGGAGAAACAAATAGTTCTCACCATTCTCTCCAAACTTGGTCCATAATACTCAGTGTTTGTATCCACATTTCATTCAGTTAAATTTGCCTTTGGAGCCACCTTGAAGATGCCCTCTCTTGAGGACTTTATCGAGTCTTTGACACAAGAGCAGAACAAGCTCATCGACATGGGAAAAATCAAAGGCCTAAAGGCACATGCACTTACTGTGCAAGATGGAAGTGGTCATCAATATCATAAATCTAAAGACAAAGACAAAAGGAAAGCACATGCAAATCTGAAGAAGGAAGGGTACTCAAAACCCTTTAACGATGCCTCCGGATCCAAAGGTAGAAAGGGAAGAAAACGAGAGAAATGCACTCACTGTCACAAAGGATTCCATCCAAAATCCACATGTATGTAGAAACAGATAGATCTAGTGACCCAAATACTTCAGCAAAACAACCTTGAAGATCGCATCCCAGAGGGTGCCAAGAAGAAGAATCCAGAAGATCAAAATCCCAAGAAAGGAAATTATAGCCATGCTTTGATTGCCATCAACTCCTCTTCCAATGCTTGGATCATATATTCAGGTGCATCACACCACATGGCTGCCACAAAAGAATTATATTCTTCATTGGATGCATGC
Source organism: Picea sitchensis (assembly GCA_010110895.2). Classification (NCBI taxonomy): domain Eukaryota; kingdom Viridiplantae; phylum Streptophyta; class Pinopsida; order Pinales; family Pinaceae; genus Picea; species Picea sitchensis. The sequence goes on from SNQJ01S0121187.1 coordinate 82,998, forward strand.
AAAGGTCCTCCTATTCTAATGGGGGACAACTCTCCAGTCGAGGTCACCGACAAAGAAAGAATTGAACTCACAAACGAAAGCTTTTAGAATGTGTTGCACATTCCCAAACTTTCCATCAATCTTCTCTTCATGTATAAGGTGACAAACTTTAGCACCAGAAAGAGAGTCATATTCACACATGATGCAGTGGATATCTATGACATGCAAACCAATTCCAAGGTTTCTACCGGTGAGGTAAATCATCAATCTAGACTCTACACATTTTCTGAATTTATTGAACGAAATTCTGCATTATTGCTTACCCATGCTAATGAAAGCAGTAGGATATGGCACGAAAGGTTTGGGAATTTAAATTTCAGATATATGCAACAACTTAACAAGCAGTGAATGGTTAATGGTCTACCTGGCATCCACTTCTCCAAAGGAATTTGTGAGGCATGTGTTCTTGGAAAGTACCCTTAAGAGAAATTCGACAAAGGAAAGACTCAGAAGGCTTCCTCTCCTTTAGATATGATCCATAGAGACCTCATGGGCCCTTTTCCACATCCATCAATCAACAAAGCCATATACGTGCTCATTTTTGTTGATGATTTCTCACGCTTCACGTGGATTTTCTTTCTCTGGCAAAAATCAGAGGTCTTTCAACACCTCAAAGATTTCAAAGCCCTTGTTGAGACACAGTCAGGAAAGAAAATCAAAGTCCTATAGACATAATATTTTTCATGAGGCAGGGATTCAGTTGTAGCACATGGTTCCCTATACTCTGCAAAAAAATGAAGTTGTTGAGTGGAAAAATAGATCTCTAAAAGAGATGGCATCTTGCATGCTACATGCAAAGTCACTTCCACATAGATTATGGGTTGAAGCACTTAATTGTGCAACCTACATCCAAAACAAATCTCTTGATAGATCTGTCAAGGATAAGACCCCCTACAAGGCTTAGAGCGGACTCAAACCGGAAGTGACCCACTTTCATATTTTCGGTTCACGTGCACTGGCCATGATTCCCTCTGAGAAGAGGAAGGCACTTGATCCACAGAGAATAAATTGTATCTTTGTTGGATACCCCGACGATGTGAAGGGATACAAACTCATTGATCTTTCCTCAGACTGGATCATCATTGAGTGAAGTGTCCAATTCGAGGAAAGTGTCTCGCATGTACCTCAGTAGTCGCATGCATACATTTTTGTTCTTCCACTTGTTAGAGATGATGAGCATGAACGTGCCAACTCTTCTTCAGATGAGAGTTTTGATTCAAAGGATTCACATGATCCATATATAAAGTTAGTACAGTCAGATTCAAAGTCAGTGCATCAAGATACAGATGCATATCCAGAGCAGAGGCCCAAATGGGTCGAGACTACTCTTCAAGATGCAAGGGATCTTGTTGGTGATCCAACTAATACTAGGAGGACTCGATCTGATTTCAAGGAGCCTCCTCTTACACTCATTGCTACTTAATTGATGCCTCCCAGGCATCTTTTCTTGGTTCAGTCTTCAAATCCACAGTCTTATGGTGAGGCTGTTGAAAATCCCTTTTGGGAACCGACCATGCAGGAGTAGTACAACTCCCTCCTCGAGAACTAGACTTGGGATCTGGTTCCCCTTCCTTCAGGGAGGAAACTTGTTAGGTGCAGATCAATCTACAGGAACAAGAGAGTAGTGGATGGACAGATTAGCAGATACAAATCCAGGCTAGTTTCCAAATGCTTTCAGCAGGTGCATGGCATTGACTATGATGATACCTTCGCTTCAGTAGCGAATATAGATTCCATACATTTGGCACTTGCCATTGCAGCAACCAAAGGATGGCAAGTTTATTAGATGGACGTGAAGAATGCATTTCTTCACGGAGATCTCTCTGAGGAGATCTATATGGAGTAGCCCCGGGGATTTATGCAGGATTCATCTTTGGTCTGTCGATTGAATAAGTCTCTTTATGACCTCAAGCAAGCTCCGAGGGCATGGTATGCCAAGATGGACTCCTACCTATTGTCACATAACTTTGTACATTGTAAATAAAACCCAAATGTTTACATTCCCAAGACAATTGATTCACTTCTACTCCTAGTTATGTATGTTGATGATTTGATTATCATTGGTTGCTCAACTTCACTGATTGCTACAGTCAAGAGGATTCTACATGACAGGTTTTTTATGACGGACATTGGTCCGCTACATTTCTTCCTTGGACTCGAGATCAGTCAGGATGCATCACGCATCAAACTGTCTAAGGCCAAGTATGCACAAGATCTCCTTGAGAGATTTCACATGACAAACTGCAAGTTTGCCCCGACTCCTTTCCTATCAGGAGTCAGACTTGAGGATGGTGGGGACACTCCACTGGTTGACAACACACTATACATAAAACTAGTGGGAAGCTTGTTGCATCTCACACACTCCAGATCAGACCTCTCCTATGCATTTGGAGCAGTCTCCAGGTTCATGCAGGAGGTACATGAGCTACATTGGAAGGATGCAAAGTGTATCCTTTGATACGTACAGGGCACCATCACCTTTGGGATTCACTATACAACAGACTCTACATTGGACCTCATCAGGTTCACTGATTCTGACTGGACTGGCGATAGCATTGATTGCAAGTCCACATCTGGTTAC
>SNQJ01S0121187.1:85627-104720 GCA_010110895.2 Picea sitchensis
GTTTCCCTCTTTCCTCGTTTATTTTAGTGTATTTTTTGTATTTGGGTACCTAACATGCCCTCATTGTCGGGGCCCATTCTTTATTTTCACCATAGTGATGTTCAGAGGGGGTGTTGGAGTTACTTCACACACACCTAGGATTTATTTTTCCTAATTTTTTCCCTATGTTTATTAGTCATTATTCAGTCTCCTATATTTTAGGGAGAATATTCGCTTTAGTTCACACTTCAATTTGATCAGTTGAGTGGAGTCTAGATGCCACATTGGTATTATCACCATGCAGCATTGGGATCATCACCAACTAATGTGGATTGTCCTTGAGATCATCACCAGAATAACGCATTACTTATGATTCCCTAATCTCCTCCTCATTTTACTCAGTTTCAGTGGGTTAACTAAAGACTAATATACTAGTCAACTCAGCTAGGTGGTAGTTCACTCTCGTAATTGCCCAAGAAACTATACTAGGTGGTAGTTTACTCCCATAATTGTTTGTGTGTGTCCAGATCACTCTATACCACCACTATGGCGCATTGGCTTCTCCTCCAGTGTGCATTGGTGAGTTATACAGAGTATATCATGTGTAAATTATCATTCATTCATTTGGTTAATGAGAATTCTTCCATTCTTTCTCTTCTGCTTCTCTTTTCTTCTATTTTCTCTGCAACTGTGTATGTCAATTCCGAGCTAGATCTATTGTGTACAGGTTCAACACATTTACAATAGCAGTATGTCATCAACAAAGAGAAAATGAGAGAGGGTTTCAAAAGGATATACTTTGATTCTTTTTAGCTCGTTGCTTCTTTTTGCATTGCTTAGCAACTTACTAATCCCTTCAGCCACCAGAAGGAAAATAAAAGGGGACAATGGGCAACCTTGTCTCAGTCCTCGAGAAGAATTAAAGAAACCAGAAGGGGGGGCATTAATAAGGACAACAAAAGATGTTGACTACATACATCCCCTAGTCTAATTCACATAGACCAAATTCATTCTCATTTGGATAAGTACCATACCTAGAAAGGTCTGGCTTACTTTATCGTAGGCCTTAGAAAAATCCGACTTGAGCAGGACCGAGGGAATTTTAGAGGTTTTAATCAAATGCATTGCCTCCTGATATTGGGCCACGACATCGTGGATTTGACGTTTAAAGAGGAATCCAAATTGTTCCTCAGAGATGACTTCACTTGGATTAGGTTTAAGTCAGTTGGATATAATTTTAGACACAATCTTATATATAACATTATAGTAAGAAATAAGTGTATAGTCTTCAAAAGAGGCCACATCCTTCTTTTTAGGAATAAGAGCCAAGATCATGGAATTCATGCCCCCCAAAAAAATTCTCGTTATTTTTAGACTCATGTATCACCTTCAACATGTCATCTTTAAGGAGCTCATAAAGACCAGTATAAAATTCTACCAAAAAGTCGTTTAGGCCTCGGATTTTACCTTTCTTCATGGATAAAATGGTGGATTGCAACTCTTCCTTTGAGACCTTGACCTCCATTGTCGCGTTCATATCTTCAATGAAGACCTTCGAAAATAGTCTCAACAACTTAGCATTTTGCCAATAGGACAACCAGAGGGCTCCTTGAATAGCGTACTAAAATGAATTCTTTCAACATTCATCTTATCCCGAAAAGGCTTGACATTGACACCATCTTAATTGGCCACCTTCTAAATGGTGTTGAGGTTCTTACGATAATTGGTGAATTTATGAAAAAATTTAGTGTTGTTATCCCCTTCGGTGAGCACAACAACTCTGCTTTTAAGCCTCCACGTAGTGTCTTCCTTAGCCAAGAGGTCTTGTCTTTTGTCCATTAATAGCTTCGAGGCAGAGGCCTCCTCATCAGAGAAAGTTCCAAACATGTTGGCATCGTATAGAGTGTTAATCTTAAGCTTTGTCTCCTTCGAAGAGGCTTGGTAGTGATGTTGAAAATAAACCCATTTCTTCGTGACAAATTTGATTCTCTGCAAAATTTCATGGAATTGAAACGTGAAAGAAGAGCCTACGTCAGAGTGGAGGTGAGCCCAGGTAGAGGAAACCATATTCCTATATTATTCTTCTACCAACAAGACATGGTTAAATTTTGGAAGTGTCGAGGGCTTATGTTCCTTATATTCCAATTTCACGAGGATGGGCATGTGTTCTGAAATACTTCTTGAGCCAACCCATGATTTCAGAATCAATGGTCTGTCAACCAAGGATTTGGAATTCAAAAATATATCAAGATGTTTGGATACCCCTTCCACTCCTTTCATGTCATTCCTCCACATAGGAATAATTTTCAGGGGTTCTAGATCCACGAGCTTAAAAGTTTCAAGTAGATGGGTGAAAAATCCTTCTGATGGTTCCTTGCAAGGATGAACCCCCCAAACTTATCGGAGGGAAAGAGTGAATTTGATATCACCCCCCTAATAAGATTGTCGGCATGAATAGCCCTAGACGATGTCAAACCATCCTGGAAGGGATTTTTGTCAACATAAGGGCCATGAAGGTTGATAAATTTGAAGGAAAATTAAAAATCTCGAGCTTCTAGTTCCACCACTATATCGAAGGTCACAAGCAAGGTAGAGATAGCCATTAGATTTGAACTCCATGCCATGAGAAGGCTGCCAAAGATATTGTCTAAATCTAGAGAACAAAAAGACCAGTCCTTAAGCTAGGGGATGAGAGCTTCATGACCTTAGAACCTACGCACATAATTTCTTAGAGCATTATTACATAAAAAGAATAGGATTTAACAAGCCTTTTGAGGTATAACATCTTGGGGGCACCCCCTACCCCACGCACATTGAAAGACATCCAAATTATGGCTCAACCTAGAGCAAGAATTCCCTGCTCTAAGGGCCCAAATGATTATGGCCTACTTGCCACTTCTAATGTCCTTTTGTGCTTGAAGTTGAGCCAATGACAAGTGGGATTTTCTAACAACTTGAGACCCTTGACTCTTTTCCACTAGGGTGTTATCAACAACTTTGTCATCATTTTTGGTTTTGTCTAGGGCAGAGAAGATAGTCAAAGGATTGTGAGGGAGAGGCTTGAATTTTTCAACTAGGGACTATCAAAACTTCATGTTGACCCATGCCATGCCCCCTTTTACCTTTACTCGTGTAGAGGTTGGAAGACCACAAAAATGGGATAAAAACACTTCAGGCATGGACTCGATTTGCGACGGAGAGACATCTGACACCAAAGGGTCAAGCTTAGGACAAGATCGATCTGGTTCAAGCTTATTCCAAGGTTGTGAAATCAAAATCAACCCAGTAGTAGGGGACACCTCTTCCACCAACAACTCAATTTGCAAAGAATGATTCACATGAAGCATAATTACTAATAGCACCTTTCGATGTAGCCATAGAAGATGAATTTTCCACCGCCTCCATCTCTCAAATGTCCAAAGCCACATTAGAGAGCATACTCTTCGGGCTATCCTTTCTTGGCAACCGCTCCTCTTTATGAAAATCTGAAAGGATCTCCTTAGGTTTCAACATATTATTTAAATAATGCCTCAGCCTCAAAGGGTTGGAATAGTTGTCAAGGGTATATCCTACTTCATTACAACCATAACACTAGAAGCGAAAGCGTCGATGATCTATGCATTGAAACTAGGAAAGGTTTCCCAAGACCAGTTAAATTTTCTCCAGCAAGCCTTTCTTCATATCAAACTCCACCTGCACCAAAGCCCATTTGCATTCTGGCTTGGAACTCCAGTCTCGCTCTAATATAATAAAATTCCCCACTTTATTGCCTATAAATTCCATTTTGTTTTCTTGCCAGAAAACCAAAGGGAGTCTGAGGAGAATAACTCACACCACCATGGAGTTAATAATCTCATGCCTGGGGTTGATATGGACACCCCACTCTGGGAGAACTAGCCTAGAGGGACCCAAGCTACAATCCTGACTGAGAATCAAAAGTATATCTTCATGAGATATGAAAAGAAACAGACCCATCCCCTTACGAAGATATGAAACATCGAGCAATAACTGAGCAAAGGAACCCATGAACCATCCAACCATTGACTTAAGCTCCCAGGGAGAAAGGTTTTCCCACAAAAATGATCAACCACAGCTTTGCTCAAGAAATCTGGGATATTTTCCAACTCGACGTCTTCTCCAACCACCATCCTTGCTTTCTCTTTTTGGGCACGAAAGTACCTACATCTTTTCTTTGAAGGAAATCCTTTTGAATGGAAAAACTCTGGAGCAGGGTGTTGGGAAAAGGGTGAACCGGATCTAGAAGGTTCCATACCAAGAATGGGAGGAAAAGGGTTTCCTTTTGGTTGTGAAAACTGCGTAGATGGATGGTCAACTAACGATTCATTAAACTCAACAATTTCTCACATCGGGGAGACAAATTCACACATTGAATGAAATAAGGATGTGACGACCCATCGAACAAGCTTTCATCTTCCAGCATGTTATATGGTTTCATCGATGGACAAGATTCCCCTAGAGAACATGCCCTCCAGTCCTTCTGTCTATAGATGGATACAATGTCAAGAATGAATATATCGTTCAGTCTAAGGGCATCCTCACCATAGTCGACTACGTCATCCTCCATAACTACTCCACTTGATCTCTCAGAAAAGGACCCGTCATTACACCATTGGGAGGATTCTATAAAAAAAAAAACCTTTAGTCTGTGCCTTTGTGCATAACACCACATGCTCGAGAAAAAGCGCAAATCGCCCGAAAAAAAACTATAGACCTGAAAAAACATAGACCTCCCAAAAGTTATAATAATTAATTTTTGATCCATTATATTTTTTTCTTTTAATTACATAGTGGGCCTATTCCATTATTATGGCCACATTACATTCATTATCCCCTTGGGTATCGCCCTAGGTACCCCATATTATCCTTTGTAGGTATTTTACATAAAGTGTTTGAACCCTTCCTTTACCTAAGCCATTTTTAGATTGAGTAGTCATTTGAGCTTAAGGTGCCTAGTTGACTAGATGATGAGACTTGTTCTAATTGTCCTTTTCTATTTTGTACTTTATCCTTATCTCTTTTGGATGACTCAATGTAAATTTATTACTCACCCACTTTATTGTATTTCATTGGACACATGGTCAAACTTGATCCTTTTCCCACAATATTGTACTCTTCATTTAGTAATACAAAATGAGTGTATAACATACGACATACGCTTCTAACAATATTATCTCTAATATTTCCATACTTTTTCTTATGTTATCTTGTGTGTGAGTATTCACATTGTTGGTACTATGCTCATAAAAATTAGTATTAAATCCTTATAAAGATCAGGGCTTCTCAAAAGCTTTACCATTTATGGTCTCCTTTGGGACTTTCTTCCTACTCAATATCTTTCTTCAAGTTCCCCAAGTCATAGGACTAATTGTAAGACAAAATTACTCCCCCAATGGTATTAGGAGGGTTAAGAGATCCTAAAATTCCATTGAGTTGTAAACTGTATTTTTTTTTTCCAATTTTAGCCTTTTTCATTGATTTTCTTTCATTTTTCCCTGTAACTCATGAATCACTATTTAAGGTGTAAAACCCTATATGTTTCCACATCTCCTAATTCCAATGAATCCTCACAAAAGCTCCATTGAATTGAGATACTCATAGTATTTCATTATTGCCCAAGTCTTAATGAGCAAATGTAGACGCAACAACAAAGATTGTTAGAAACCCTCATTACTTAACAATAGCAACATAATTTGTCCAACAATCTATTGATGTTTTCAACAAAATGTTCATCAATCTTGAGGTAAGAGACTCTAAAGAAACCCTCTGTGTTATGCTCATTTCTAGGTTATTGTTACATTTAAGGAAGGAAATATAGCTTTTATATGTTACTTCCTTAGTGCATGTCTTGCATATTTCTTCCAAAATAGAGGCTAAGCTACATAAATCTCATCATATCAGTCAAAATGAGTTGGTTTCCACTTATCAACCCCATGCCACTCCCAAGGTCCAACCCAATAGTAGTAGATAGAACTTGGGTTCCATGAATACAATACCTTCTATTAGATCTCAAATGAAGAGAAAGTGGTGCTCATAGCATAAAATATACATTGTGCATTTTGATGCCAAATACATTGTTATCCAAGCCAATATCGTTAAGAAGGCTCTTGCCCTTCTCACTAAACAAGCACAAAGTGCGAGAGACACAGGTGTAGAGGTCACAATTCCCACCTCTACAACTCCACATTTAGTTTTGTTGGCCACATATTATACAGATGAAAGTGAAAAATCTTTGTTCATTCAAAACTGCCAAATCAAGTATTAGTTAGGTTCCATCATTATGGGCATTGGAAGCCTAAAGAATCTAGTATCCCAACAATTGATTAGACACTTAAATCTAGCTACCAACAACACCTCATGTCAAGCCATATCACCGTGGATGAGTCAAGGAGACCAAAGATATATATTGCCATTATCAATCAGAAGTGTTCCATTACCTTTTCTAATGGACCCTTCTATGACACAATGGAATGCGATGTCATTAATATTATTTGTTCTAGCTTGATCCTAGCTAGGCCATATCATTCCACCTGGGATGCATACTATCATGGATACTTCAACACCTACAAGTTGCACAAAGATGGTAAGACATGAAAACCCACCTTTGATTCTCCTTCTACTATACCACACGTGCCTTTTAGAAAACAATCTATTAGACATGTCACTCTCAATAAATTATTTTCATTGCACATTGTCTGATGAATCAAGAAAGACAACAAGAAAATTTGCATCCCTCTACTACACAACAAATAATTGAATCACAAATAGATTTTTTTGAAGGACCTAAGGGTTTACCTCTCCTTCAAAATATACAACATTCCATTGAGTTTTTTCATGGTTCATCCCTTCCTATATTTCTTGCATACCACACCTCACCCAAGGAGAGTGAAAAGATTTAGAGGAAGATCAAACAACTTTTGGAGAATGGAAAAAGCAGGCCTAATGCATCACCTTGTAAGTCTCTTGTGTTAGTGGTACCCAAAAAATATTATTATGAATGGTGACTTTGCAAGGATTACAAGGCCCTCAAAAAGGTCAATATTAAGAACCACTACTCCCTACCCCACATTGATAACATTCTTCATCATCTGAAGGGGACCAAGTACTTCACTAATTTGGATCTCACTTTAATCCATCACCAAGTTTTTATGGAATCTATATATGTATGGAAGATAACTTTCAAGACCGATTTTAGTCTCTATGAGTGGTTGGTTATACCTTTTGTCTTCATTAATTCCCCTACTATCATCATGCAAATCATTAATGACATATTTTTCCCCCTTCTTTGTAAGTTTGTTCATGTTAATTAGATGAAAATTTGTTTTCAATTAATCTTAGTCGCATAATTTGCAACATGTCTGAACAGTTTTGGACCTCCTTCACCAACATAAATTGCAAGTCAAAATGAATAATTTGTTCTTTGGCTAGAATTTTGTCAAATGCACGGTTTTTTTTTATTGTTGAGACATGAATTCACATGGATCCAACCAAAGTTCAAGTTCTGAAGGACTCACCTAAAACCTACCAACCTTACAAACATGAAGAGCTTCTTGGGACACATAAATTGCTACAGGTGATCTAAGAGGATAATGCTCGTTGAGGTCCAGAACGCTCACAGATGTCCCAGGGGATCCATAAAAACTCAAAATTCGGCCATCTCAAAATTTTGTGAAAAGGACATCAATATGTAGAGCTCGCTGTCAACTTTCCAACGATGCAAAAGGCACATCAAACAGAGTTTGTATGCAAATGATATAAGCAGTCAAAGTTCCAATCAACCCAGGTCATAGGTCAAATTACATAGAAAATAAAGAGGTGACATGTGTCACCACTACAAGGGTGACACATGGTACCTACTTAGCAACTGACTGGGCAAGGTACAGGTGGATAAATTGTCGGTTGACAAGTGAAAAATAATTGGTGCAATCCTAATTTTACATGTGGCGTTGGAAGAGCCAATGAGAGGCTACCACGTGGCAACCCCTCATTGCCAATATTGACTACTGAATGTCACCACTACAAGAATGACACATGGTACCTACTTGGCAGTTGACTGGGCAAGGTACAGGTAGATAAATTGTCGGTTGACAAGTGGCAAATAATTGGTGCAATCCTAATTTTACATGTGGCATTGGAAGAGCCAATGGCTACCACGTGGCAACCCCTCATTGGCCAATATTGACTAGTGAATATCAAAAGTTATGGAGTCAACCAGGTTTGACACCATGACCTCCATAACAACTCAAATCCTTAACACAAGCCCCACTGCCATTGCACCATAACATGGTTCTTAGCATTCATATGGAAATTAATATATTTCAAATTATAATAAGATTCATTTTGGCGACTAAAGGAACGAGGGCCTAAGCACTTAATCCTAGCCTTTGCCCTTGATTTGTTGCATGCCATGTAACCACACCTATTTGCGCAAGGGGCTAGCCAAGAATTTCGTGTGGAGGTTCATATATCATCACATCTTATATACTAGCACAACCTCAAATTTGTGGCTGGTGAACACCAAAAGGTTTCGTCTGGTCCAGAAAATGAAATGCTTCACTCTATAACAAAAACTTAATCTTTGTTAATTCCATCAATATTTAATCTTGTCCATACAAAATTGATTAAGCACTAAAAACCTATTAAAAGTGTCCATTGTCAATAAGTGTACGCCTTTCAGAGTAATTACAATCAAATAATTACAATCTAATATACCCTGATAATCCCCACCACAGATCATTACCACAACATAATTACATAATTAATATCTTATATGAGATCTAATTAATTAATTAAATATATGGTACATTATTTAAATAATAATGCACATAAAGTTAAAAACACAACCTCTGATATTCAAAAACCATAGTGCATATACATCATGTACCTACAGTATAAAAGCCGAGAGCAGAATGCAAAATAATTGTATTGATAATTTTTTAGCTTCGAAATTGCATTGACAGATACATAGAATATTATATTTCAAGTTGATAAATAGACAGATTGGGGTAGATTACTTAGGCATATAAACTTTACAAAGAGCTCATTGGCAAACTAATTAAACCAATTTTTAAATCCAAATTCCAAGGACATTAACATATCCCATATTTCATTAATTTGACTATAATAAAGATAAATCTACAAGCTAGCAGATTGCTCTAGCATATATAGAGAGGAGGGTTCTTACCAAGGGCCTCGAATTAAGAAAATAGCAGGTCACCGTAACTATCACCAGACATCAGGTTGTAACAAAAGTCCATTAATCTCTCTAGAACGACTAGCATTGCCATACAAAAATCAAAATAATGTTTATAAGGAGTAATATGAAACAATATCACCATACAGTAGAGAGCGGCGTTAGTGAATAATTTCAAAAAGAGAAAAGAAAAGCACAGAAAGCAAAAAAATCTAAATTTTGAAACCCGGCGTTAGTGAATAATTTGGAAAAGAAAAGCACAGAAAGCAGATAAATCTAAATTTTGAAACCTTGCCAGCCTTATGCAATCTACATGAAATTTCAAGGAAGATGAAGACCAAGAATATAAGAAGAGTCGGGTCTTAGAGACTGAAATACGATATGCATAAAGGTGGGTAGTTGACACAAAATATGTCGGTTCCGTGTAGATATATGTAACGTTACAGTCATTAGAAACGACGTACAATAATTTTTAAAAGTCCGTTACAATAAGCGTGTTATTTTTTAAACGTTGTGGTACAGTAAACGTGTTAGTGTTATTATTTAAACCTTTGGAAACATGAACCGACGGGAACAAAAACAGCTCGAAGGTGGCCGAGAAGAGGCGGTATGTCAAAAACATGGCCAAATCACGTGGTAATTATAATTAGTAAAGCAAAAACCTTAATCTTTGTTAATCACTCAAATGTGGCAATCAACTAGCCACCATAGTAAATTTTAAATATGATCAAGTAAAAGTAAAAAAATAAACATGTAAACGGATGCCTTTATAATAGTGAGGAAGTTAGTGGTTGAATCAGAACCATTGATTTATTGGGACGATTAAGAATATTCCATCAATATTTAATATTGTCCATACAAAACTGATTAAGCACTAAAAACCTATTAAATGTGTCCATTGTCAATATGTTTATGCCTTTCGACGTAAACATATCCATTCCAAAAAAAATCGTGCATGGGGTTATAGCTATAGCATCTAGTTAAATATGTTATTTATAACATATATCTTAAAACAAACCAACAAAAAGCCACAAAATATGGCGGTCGGTGGGAATGGAACCCCTGACCTGCCAAATATAGTAAGACTTAAACCAACTCCACTAACAACTTTCCATTTGCTTGGTTGGTTATAATTGTGCAGCAAAAATGTATTTAATGACCTCCATAAATTTCAGAATTTGGTTAGAAGGGCGCGCACCCCGAGACACTACACACAATTTTAATGGAGATTTTTTCCTCGTAATGCATGTCGTGGGTATAAGGCATTGAGGTAACACAATAAAGCATGTCGAAGGGCACCTTGACGAAATTTCGACTATTTTATATCAATTTTGCACGATTTTTTGCTAGGAATTCAACGATGTACTCTGTTTCTGCATTTGAGCAACGAATTTTTTGAGTGTATTCAAATTTTGTTTTTGTAATCCTATATTGTAATGTAATTTGATAATTTTGAGATGATGAAGAACAATCATGCTATTTAAATGGACTTTGAAGATGCAGTGGTATATGTCAATTATATATGTATTTTGAGTTCTTTTATTTTTTGTTGTGTCATCTCATTTACAATTCAAATTAATCATCAGTTTATGGGTTTGTCGATAAGTAAGACATTCACATAATATTTTGCAAAATAGTCAAGAGATATTCGATTTCCTTAATCTAGTCGGATGTTTATGTGTATTTAAGGAATATTTACATCTAAGAATTTTTTAGTTGAGATAGTATCGAAGTTTTATTGATATTTCGAACCAAGTTGGTATCAGAATTTGTTTGGTATATTTAAATCATGTGGTATCAAAGCTAGTTTTTACATTTATTTACAAGTGAATGTTTACGAGGTCCAAGTCTAAGCGAGGTGAAGGAAAGCTTGCAAGTTATAACCTTGAAATTGGTTCAAGGAGCTTCACTCAAAGAAGAAAAATGAAGCATGAAGAATTTATGTCAGACACTGATAAGGAGTTTTGAAGGATGTTCCTTGAGATGACAAATATGGTTAAGGAATTGTTGTAAGACCTAGAAAGGAGAGAAACTCCTCATCAAAATGAAGGTGGCCCAGTTGAAACAACGGTAAAAACTAAAGCAATTGAAGGAGGAGGAGAAGGTGCAGAACCTCCAGGGTCTCCTTCATCTCCATCTTCATCATCGTCATCTTCTTATTCTTTTTATGGAAGTAAACATTCTTCTCATAAGAAGAAAAAGCATTCCAAGAATTCTTCTCATTCTCGCGATCTGCCTTTGTTAAAGCTAGATGTAAAGTTTAATTTGCCTACTTATGATGGAGAATTGAATGCATAGAAGTTGGAAAATTGTGTCAAACAGATTGAAGTGTATTGCAGGGTACAAAAAATCACAAATGACACTTCAAATATATTGTTGGCTACTCTTTGCCTAAGAGGCAAAACCTTGATATGGTCGGAGTGTTGGACACAAACTGATCTTATTCAACATGGTAAAATTATTTCTTCGTGGATTGAATTTGTTGTTGCATTAAGAAAGCAATTTTATTCATTAACTTATATGCAAACATCAATGATTGCTTAGAAACATCTGGGGCAAGGAAAAGAGAAAAATGTTCAAGCTTATACACATTATCTTTGGGAATTCCATTACATACTCCCGAGACTCTTCTAAAGCATATTGGTGGTATGCACTCATATCTTTGCCATATTATATTGATGTTTAATCCTACTAATATTGATGAAGTAGTAGTTCAAGCTACGCATCTTGAAGCCAATAAAGGAAAACATGTTGAAAATGTGTCAGAGGAGTCACATGAATTCGAAGAGCAATCAAAGGGAAAAAGGGAAGAGTAAGAAGACAACTATAGTGAAGGATGAAAGGAAAAATCCTACATGTTCTCACTATGAGAAGAAAGGGCATGATGAGAAACATTGTCGAAAGTTGCATCCAAAATTGAAACCGAAATGGGGTCAGCCTAGGAAGGATAATAAGAAGACCACGACCATAGTTCAGTATCTTGGATTAGATTTTGAGGATGAAACCAAGGTTACAACTATGGGAATCGAAGATAAATCTACTGTTGCAAGTTTCAGTTCGTGTACTTCTTCTTCAAAGTCTAAAGTAATCCCTGATGGAAGGAAAAGAAAACAATTGTCTCATTTACAAGTTATCTCGAAGCACATTAATATTGATACACTTATTGATAGTGCATCAGAAGTGGATCTTATTTCAGAGCAAGTGTTCAAAATTTGGGATTGGAAACTAGGCCTCATCTGAGACCATATCCTTTGGGTTCGATTTGTGATAATGCTCAAGTACAAGTAAATAAGCAATGCAAGTTAAGGTTCATTATCATATCTAGTTTCGTTGATGAGGTAGAGTTAGACGTTGTTCCACTTGACATTTGCAGGATGGTTTTAGGAAGTCCATACTTATATGACATGAAGGTCATTTTCTACAGGAGACATAACAAGTATCATCTTTTCAAGGATGGGACTGAGTTCATTGTGAGACCTCATCGGATGAAGACTAATCTGACAATTGTCACTACAGGGCACATGTTAGTTAATGCTAGTATCCAGGATCCAGATTTATAGCCTACGGTTGAAAGCAGAACATGTCCTTTGGTTGATGTTGTTCCTGTTAAGAAGGGCATATATGTTGATGGTTCATTCTCTTTTGCATCTATATATTCAGTTTTGTTGTTCAGTTTATTATTAATCAGTGGATTATGGTTTTCTACTGCAACAATGAATGGTGAAGCGTGTGAATTTAAGGGAATGGTTAACTTGGTCAGCGGTGTTGTTTCAATCTTCATTATGGTTGCGATGAGTCATGTGCTCGTTATCCAAGCGGAAAGGATGAATGATACTGGACAAGTGAGGCGAAAGCATTCTCACTTGATTTTGGACAAGTGAGGCGAAAGCGTATACACATGAATTTAAGAGGAAGGCATTTAAGCATATTTTAAATACTATGTCATGTTTGTATGGATGTATAGCTTGAACAGAAGCAATCAAGTACAGATGATGATAATACAAGCAAAATTGTTTTTCAAGGCAGGAGCGACAATGGACATAGTATTCATTCAGGGACTTCTACAGATACATCAATAGCACAAGAACATAGATTCCAAATGGGAAAGGCATAGATCAACATTCCAATTGGTTTCATATTCGCCGAGATAGACTATATTCAACAGATGGAGATGGGAGTGGATGTTGAAACACAAGATACAAGTATTGTAGAGATTCAGTGAACAAGACTTTTGTAGTTTGGAAATTTATGAGCCAAAACTAGAGCTATATATCATATTAGCTATAGTACCAAAGTCGGAGCCATATTCCAGAGAAGCATACATAAGTACATTGATCTAGTACCTAAGATGAAGATTTATTTCCAACTTATTTCCAGAAGTACATTGATCTAGTACCTAAGATTGAAGACCCAAGATGAAGACTTATTTCCAAAAGAATCAACAAGATGGAAGAGTGAATTATCATCACTAAGTTTTTGAATATCTATACTTTTGGACGTCCAAAATTTCTTCAGTAGAGAGGTGTGATATAGGAGGTTCTAAGGAATGATCACAGAGGTCCAGAAGGGTTTGGAATGCTCACAGAGGTCCGAGGGGATCCATAAAATCTCAAAATTCAACCATCTTAAAAGTTCGTGAAAAAGGACATCAATGCGCAGAGCTCGTCATCAACTTTCTAGTTGCGTAAACGACGCATCAAATTGAGTTTATATGAAAAAGATATAAGCGGTCAAAGTTCCAATCAACCCATGTTAAAGGTCAAAGTACAGGGAAAATAAAGAGGTGACACATGTCACCACTACAAGGGTGACACGTGGTACCTACTTGGCAATTGATTGGGCAAGGTATAGGTGGATCAATTGTCAGTTGACAAGTGGCAGATAATTGATGCAATCCTAATTTGACATGTGGCGTTGGAAGAGCTAATGAAAGGTTGCCATGTGGTGACCTCTCATTGGCCAATATTGACTAATGATTATCAAAAGTTATGGAGTCAACAAGGTTTGACCCCATGACCTCCATAACCACTCAAAGCCTTAACACAAGCCCCACTACCAGCGACCAAAGAACTACACAGAATTTTAATGGATTTTTTTCCTTGTAATGCATGCTGAGGGTACAAGGCATTGAAGTAACACCGTAAAGCGTGTTGAAGGGCACCTTAACGAAATTTTGAGTATTTTATATCAATTTTGCATAATTTTTCGCCAGGAATTCAATGGTGTACTATGTTTCTGCATTTGAGCAGCGAATTTTTGGAGTGTCTTGAAATTGTGTTTTTGTAAGCCTATATTGTAATATAATTTTGGAATTTTAAGATGATGAAGAAAAATTATGTTATTTAAAGGGACTTTGAAGATGCAATGACGTATGTCAATTATATATGTATTTTGAGATCTTTTGTTTTCTACTGTGTTGTCTCATTTACAGCTCAAAATAATCATTAGTTTATGGGTTTATGCATAAGTAAGACATTCACATGATATTTTTCAAATAGTCAAGCGATCTTCAATTTCTTGAATCTGGTCGGATGTTTATGTGTATTTAAGAAATATTTACATCTAAGTATTTTTAGGCCGAAATAGTATCAGAGTTTTATTGATATTTTGAACCAAGTTGGTATTAGAATTTGTTTGGTATTTTCAGATCAACATGAAATTTATTCACCACTACTCCCACATTGTCCACCAATCGAATCAAGTGAGAAATCAAAAGACTCTTCATTGGACTCCTAAAGTAGAACATGCATTTTGAAAGTTATGAGACGCTTTGTACTCTATAACAATGCATTATCTTCTTGATTTACAAAATCCTTTTGAGGTTAAGACATATGCTTCACAATAACCCATAGGCATTGTTCTTTAGTAGGGAGGACATCCAGTGGCATACCATTTAGATACCTTGTCCCAATAAATCTCAACTACAACACTTATGATGAGGAATTTTAAGAATTGGTTTGAGCACTCATACAAAGGTGGTGCTATATCTTAGGTAAGGGAGTTATCTTATGCATCAATCATCAAGCCATTTATTTTCTAGATTCCTAGTCTAAAATTCAAGAGCAAAGAACTTTAAAATGGCCTTCCTACATTCAACATATCCTTTTAGTAATTCAATATAATAAAGTTAGCTCAAATAAAGCATCTAATCTACTTAGCATACCTCATGTCAAGGATATTGTTGCCTTAGATGTTAGATGTGCAACCTGTGACAAATGGAAATTTGTTAGGATCCCACCCTAACTCCCCTAGTTAAGGAAATAGGTTGTTACTTAATGTATGGTGGCCACCTTTTTGAAATCAAGTCCACTAGGTAGTTAAAGTGTGTAATCAATAATGTAAGGAGGCCTCATTAAAGAATGTCCATTGGGTATTTGATGTAGCCTTGTTAATGAAGGCCCATTGGGTATTTGATGTAGCCTTGTTAATGAAGGCCCATTGGGTATTTCATGTAGCTTCATTGATGAAGGCCTAGTAGGTGGTTAGGGTCTGAGATGATATAAACAATTTATAGTGGTAGAAGTTATGTAATCTTATGCAAAGTGATTAACATTGTATTGGAGCTCTGGTCAACTCGAGGTTGCCCCTTTAAAGAGGCAAGTGAACATTATTTTCTATTCAAAATATCAATAAAGATTTGCATATCGCTGCAACTTCAATCTTTAGGTTTGTTTTAGTTGCTTTATGTAGTTATAATTGTGTCAATATTGCTCTAAGTTTTCCATTTCAACTATCAAGATACACCACAATTTGTATCAAAGCACTTTCATGTGCCAACACATGCGTAGTTGTAGAGTATTCAATCTTTAATGTATGCTCAAGTATATCAGAAGCCCTTTAGGTGCACTTGAAAACCATACTTACATAAATATGTCGATCATTTTGTCGCTATAGTACATTGAGCACGACATTTGAGGAAATCGCTCTCGCATACTAGGCTATCAAGTGGTATGGCTAAGGGTACACATTATCCTCCCTGGCAGCACTATGAAAGACTAGTCGAGTACTATTGTTGGAAACTCTTGGCTATATCAAAAAGCTCTAACACTTAGGTGGGAATGAATACTATGACATGGCTATAAAAATAATACCAGGTTGGACTAGACTAGTATGGGAGACCTCTCTCAAAATACTTCTCCCCTTAAGTTGATCACTTTGATATACTTCTTGGGTAACCCTTCAGGTGGACCCCATGCACTCAGGTCAAACTAGACCCTTCCTAATGGCCTATCTCAATAACATCCTCTCACGATGTTGATTGTGTTGGTCTACTTCCCTAATAACCCCTTAGATGGTCTCCATGGTTCCATGACTCACCAAAAGCATGTCCTCCTTGAAAGGAAAATTGACTAAAGTAGTGTTACCTATGAAGTCCCTCACATAATAAATTGATGCAACCTAGGACTAACTTCAGACCTACATAACCAATATTAGCGAGAAACTCTCTCTCAGTATTAGTGGGAAACACAATTACGGTCCCTTTCTATACAATTCCTACGATATGTTACATCACTTATCTAAGGTTGATTTGAATAAGTTTTATGGATATGATTCAGTGTGATGGGTTCACTAGACAGAACACTAATTTTTCCTCCATGATATAAAAGATGGCCTATTGAAACTCATAATATGAGTTTTATATTTGGATCGGGAACTTTTCGCAGTGGTAGCAATGGCACAAGAAAGCATCTTAGAGATACCTTACATGGAAGCAATTTGTGAAATCCCTTTTTGCTCATATTGAAAAGGATATCGATTTTATGGGACTGCCTACAAAATTGCATCAAACTGTCATACTGGACGAATATATTGCTACTTTTGAGTACTTGGCAATCAGAATAGACAACTTTACTAATGGATTTTTCAAGCATTGTTGTATTAGTGGTGTCAAGGAGGAAATAAAATCATGTATTCAGATGAATCACCCCGCTACTTGGTTGGAGGCCTCTTAGCTAGCTTGTCGTGCAGATGTTATGACATATGCCTGGTCCGAACACACAAAATTTGTTCTATGACTATGCCAATCCTTTGTACCACACAACATCCATCTCCACCCGTCAAAGTCCCTAAGTTGATGCATGCAAAAATGGTAGAACATTAATTGAAAGGTCATTGTCATAAATGTGATGACAAATATTTCCTAGGGCATAAATGTAAGGAAGATAAATTATTACAATTATTTCTGAGGAAATTTCTAATGATGAAGCTTATGGGTTGACTTGAGAGGAAATCAACCCTCCTATGGAGGATGTATAACTCAAGACCATCCTTGTGAGCCTTCCCAAAATCTCCCTTCATGCCTTGACAAACATTTCCTCTCCTTAGACATTGAAGTTGGTCAGATATATCAAGCACATAAAGGTAATTATCTTCATAGACATCAATAGCATACACAACTTCAATTATTGTTGCATTGAAGAAGAAACGTATTGTTATATCCATGATGTTAACAAAGTTAAAATCATGATATGAAATAAAGGATATATTAAATGAAGTGGCAAGTGTGATAACGTGAAACTCGTGATGATATGAAACTCCAAATGGGTAACTATTTCTGGTAAACTCACATGTTTCCCATTGAAATGGGAGGACATGATATTATTTTGGGTGTTGAATGGTTGAGAACATTGAGTCCCATTAGCATGGATTTATTGGAGTTATACATGAGCTTCAAAAAGGATGGGCATTGCTACACTCTCAAGTGTATCAAAGTGGGCAGTCTATAAATTGTTAGTTCTCACCATATGGAAATGATCATGAAGAAGGGTCATTATGACATTATTGCACAATTAAATGCCATCGAAGTCCTAAACAACACTTCCAAGTATATTCATCCTATCTTGTAGTTGGTTTTGGACAAACACCACTAAGTATTTGAACTACCCCAAGGACTAGCACCCTCACATGGTGAGCGTGATCATAGCATCACACTAATTCTAGTGAGTAAACCACCCAATGTGAACTTGTATCACCATCCATTACACAAAAAAAACAAGATAGAAAATATCATTCAAGAATTTTTGGAAGCATATGTGATCCAACTCCTACTCCTCTGGTCATAATGGTTCTAAATAAATAAGGCACTTGGCACATGTGTCTTGACTTTCGTGCCCTTAACAAATTGACAATCAAAGATAAATTTCCCATTTTGATTAATAATGACCTCTTGGATGAGTTACATGGAGCACAATTCTTCAGTAAACTTATTTTGTGTTTAGGTCATCACCAGAATAGAATGAAGAAAACAAATATTCTTAAAATTACTTTTTGCACACATCAAGACCATTACAAGTTCCTTATGATGCCTTTTGTCTTAGCATTATACCATCCACTTTTTAGAGCCTCATGAAAAATATATTGTGCCATTTTTTCCTTGTCTTCCTTACAAATACTTAAAAAATTTGGTAATTTTTCATCAAATGTTCCAAATGTGCTTTTGGCACATTATAAGTGGAATATTTGGGTCACAATTGTTGCTCAGGATGGAGTACATGTTGATCCTAAGAAAATTGTGGCAATGAATACTAGCCATGCACTAAGCCCCTCAAAATTTTATGTGGATTCCTTGTCCTCACTAGTTACTAACAAAAGTTTGTGCAAAACTATGCTAAAATTGTAGTCCCCCTCACCACCTTGCTTAAGAAAATTGCCTTTGGATGGAATTATGTTGTAGAACAAGCCTTTTGGGATTTAAAAGAAGCTATGTGTACTACTATTGTCCAAGCCATGTTAGATTTCATTGACTTTCCTCTTGAATTGTGATGCATCAACAAAAGTATTGGGGTAGTGTTAACATAAGAGGGATTCCCATCGACCTTCACTAGTAAACAAAACTTGGGAAAAAATGACCTATGAAAAATAAATGATGGCTATTCTTCATGCAATTGATATGTGGTTTCCTTA